>CM076574.1:515941272-516172005 GCA_034641835.2 Pinus albicaulis | reverse complement strand
CATTGATTATAAATAATCTTATCGACCTTCTTCATTTCGTGTCTTTGCATGACACACACCAACTAATACATATTAATTAAACTTACATATAGTTCAAACATATTAATTTTGTAAAGAATTTACCAAGAAATTGTATTTCTCTAATTTTTTGATGTGTTGTCATTATGCCGATCAATATTTTTGTTACTTGAGACTTTGTAAATTTCTTTTTATCAATATACAACATGTTCCATTCAATATAGAATTCAATAGATATATTTTACAAATAAATCAAATAATTTTCAGATAAAAAAAAAAAATCAATGATAACCATAGGGTTTATCGTAATAAATGCATCGAAATTTTAATTGCTCAACAACGTCATTAATTTTAAATTATGATGGTGTGATTTGTCATACTAAAAATCGACATTGATTTAAGGATGCTAGGAAAATATGCATCGATGTATTATAATACACTTGGATCAATGATGGACAAAATTGAAAGTGTAAGGATGCTTGGAATAGATGCATCGATGCGTTATAATACACTTGGATTAACGATGGACAAAATGGAAAGTGTTATAATATATCGATGCATTGTATTACTCAGGTATCCCCAGTACGTTATATTATAGAGGTCGCATCGGGAAACATAAAACCATTTTCGAAGAAAAGGAGAAAGCTAACAGTGTGATTTGTAAGCTTCAATGCACCGCAACGATTTAACTGTGTTGTTAAGAACATGCACATTCTTTTAAATTTAATCATATAATAATTTTTGCTCTTATTATGAAAATAATAATTTAAAATGAGTTTTTTAATCTTGAAATAAAAAATCCTTAACAAATTTGAATTAAAGAAAAATTATTGAAGCAAAAATAAAAAAACAACAAGAACTTCTAATAAGTGGAATATTGCTTTAATATAAATTTAAAATAAAATGTAATAAATTTCCAAGAACACAATGCCATATAAATTAATCATTTTAATTGCACTTGAATTCCTTTATATGGCTTGCAAACCACATAGAGTGGCTTCCTTTAGCAGATGTACCTACTGATGATAGAAAACCATAGCTATCTAGATATAACAAAATTGTCATCATTTACCGTTATTAGTTAATGCATGGGATTTTATGTATTGAGAATTTCCATTTTATATATGCTACCATTACTATTGCAGTTCTGATACACTTGTATTTTATTTTGAAGTGGTGATTTTCAATATACTTGTGTAGTAGTTTAAAAAATTCAGAAAATAATTTAGAAAATTTGATAATATTATAAAAAATTTTGATAAATATTTTTAAAAATTTGGGTTATAGTTGTTAAGCTTCATTATTTTAGGTGCTTTAAGAATTTTTGATGGTGCTAAATCTATTTCTACCATAAAAAAATACAATTCAAGCACTTCAATTACTTGATTTTCTGAATTTTATTTTACCAACGTCCAAGCTATTCTATTACATCGATAGACAACACATATACTTATAAGGGATGTATCCTCGTTGATAAAAATGCCATGTACTTTTCCACTATCGCTAGATACTTGTATATATACATTTTATCATTCTCATTCATGCAGTGAGGGAACAACCTAACTCTTCAAATTTTATGCTTTTTCTTTTTTCTTTTTGGAATTTGATGGTATAATTTTTATTATTATTATAAATCAATGGTATAATTTTTCATATTATTATAAATCAATGGTTTAAAATGAGTTTTTTTATTTTTGTATAAATTTAGTATCTTCAAAAACCTATAACAATTAATAGTAATTAATTTAATTTAATAGTACTTAAAACGTATAGTATATTTAATTCGTGTATAGTAATAAAAAATAGAAATTTCAAATATTTTAATAAATTAAAGAAAAAAATTAAATAACACAATAACTTAATAATAATAATAATAATAATAATAATAAAAATACCATCTAAATTAACAATTATAATTGCATTTTAATTCTTTATATCCCATTCAAATAACATGGAGTAGCTTCCTTGAGTAGATCCACCCGTTGATTATACCAAGACACACAACTATCTGTAGATTACATAATTGTTAGCATTTATAGTTAATAAATAAGTTATTAACAAAAAAAAATATTTAGATATCATGTTTCAAAAAAAAAAAATATAAAATATTAATATATATAATTTATGGAGAGAAATTATCTACTCAAGTATGGAAGAGTTTTTTTTTGGTAAATCAAAGTTTTTGATTTAAATAGAAAAATTACTTAGTTGATTACATTTTACTAATAACCTGCTAGTTTCACTCTTATCAGATTTTCTGGTAAGTAGGTACTTATAAAAAAAGGTATCACACTAACAAAGATGCCTTTTAATCCATAAATAAAAGGGTATGTAAGCCCAAAAAAATAGCAAAGTTATAATGCAACGAAGAGCCTTTATGTACAAGATGACGTTGTTAGAGCTAAGTTGTTTGGTCCTGAAGTAGGTGATGCCAGAGGCTAGAATTATCAATGAACATGTTTTTCCATTTGGGCCAATCTACCTTCCAAAAAATCCAACCTTTCTTGAAGATGCCATTTCCCCTTTGTAGACTTCCTATTATTTCCTACAGGTGGCATTGGTTTATTTGCAAGTCATTATTGAAGGAAATGAATGCATTTTTCTCATCAGGTTCGTCACTAATAAGTTACTCCAAGAGGATTTTGATAACATCTAACTCACTACCAAGGTTTTCCCCTCTAGTATCATATTCTTGAGACCCAAGTGGGCTAACTAGGTTGGGATCTCTCACCTCACCCTAACTAGAAGCCCCTTGGTGATTATGGTTTTCCTATCTCACGAACGCCCTTCTCCCTCTTCCTTACTAACATGACATTATAAAATTCGACAAATAACAATAAGCTCTAAACATTGGATAAATACATGCAAGTGAAAGGGGAAGCACCAACCACAAAAATCGAAATATTATACTACTCCTAAAATACTACAAACCCAATCGAAAATGTCAATACTGTACAAGGTCCCACGAGAAAAGATAAGATTGAGAACTCCATAACTACAAGAAATGAAATATAGAAAGTTCTAGATTAAAAATAGGATGGACATGGAAGTTCAAAAAAATATTGTCCTCTGGCATCCTTCTCAGGTTGCACATCCCCCCAAAAAACAACATCTCAAAGACATAAAAACCACAAATCATGCACTATGATCCATAACCTTGAGCAACATAAGTACAAATGCTACCATAGTAGGGCCAAAAATTAGAAATGGACCATGTTCATGCAAAGGAAAATATAAATCAAGACCAAAAAAAAACAAAATAACACATTATCTTATTCCTACAGTGAGCCTATAGAAGAGATTTCTACCTCCATGCTGTTGAGTAAAGGTAAAACTCGAAGTTTGTGCATTCTAATCCTATCTAGAATCGAGGCAAAGAGATCGAGATACTATGATCATAGATGATATGAGAACAATCCTTTCAACAAAACATGATTCCAACACTAGTCATCACTTAATTCCTTACCGAACATCAATAACGCCATCCAAGCACAATATAGGAAGAAGCCCTCACATGATGCAGAGTCCTTGGACCAAATTCCCAACATCGCACAAATGCACTAAATGTAACACTCCTAATTTATATGCTTTTTAAGTTATACAATTGAACAAAAATCCAAAGGGGAGTGGACCCCAATGGATAAATTATTGTGGATTTTATTTAAATAATTATTAATGAAAATAAATGGAATATTTATGTGTGCACTATGACCAGATGAGATTAGAGATCATAAACCTGATCCATGAGGATATGGATAAGGTTAAGACTTTCCCAAAACCTTTCAAAAAGCCTTGAAAGGAAAAATTCTAATTTATATTGAAGAGGAAAAATCTAAATTCCCCAATGAAGAGGAAAGTAGTTGGGAAGAGGTAAAAATATGTTAAATTAGAAACCAACTTTAAAGTCCCTCATTAAGGGAATCCTAGGAAAATAGGAAGAAAAGCATCCTAAAATTCTGGACGCAGAATTTAGAAACAGGCTTTGGGGAAAACATAACTTAATTAAGCTGCTTCAGAATAGATTGAGAGTTAGTCTGTCCTTGGAGGATCTCAGCTCAGGGGTGAGTTCTTGATAGGGAGAAGGATTCTAAGGTTAGGAGGAATGGTCATAGAAGGAATTTGTATGCACTCTAAATTTCTTAACTCTAAATTTGCTGGAATAAATTATGGTGGAACTGATGATGTGTGTGTGAATAAAGATTAGTGAAAAAAAAATGTATGAAAAAAATTAACTGATGAATTTTTTTTTTAGTTAGCTATATCTACTCTGTTAACATATTCATTTCCCATGCATTTACAGATTATTGAAAAATTTGTATAGTTGCAGAGCCTTTATTTAACAATGACCATCTTCCAGAATGTCTAAGCCATAAACTTAAATATGGAGATTAGTTTATTATCGAAGAAAATGAACCTGTCAATTTTAAATAAAATATAGAAATATAGAGATCTGGTGAACAATAATTCATAACTCTAGATTGGGGAATGAATTTGAAATTAAAGATTTAATACAAAATTATTATGGTTTTGTTATAGCATAAATACTCTCAAATTTCCCTAATTACTGAAGGATAAAGGTGAAATTATGGAGTTTAGTATCTAGGATCGGTATAAATTTCCATAATACAAAACAAATATTAATTGTTTTCCTTGTGAGGAAATGTATAGGAAATCTGGTGTTATAATTATTATTTTTCCTATAACTACTAATAATAAAACTTAAAAAAAAAATAGAATCTCAATAAACCATAATTCCGGAAAATGTTGTAGAGTTCCATAGAAAATAAATGTAGCTATATTTACATGTGTAAAGGAAAGGAAAAAACTCCTTTTGACCAGTTAGGTATGAATAGAGAAGTGACCTCAATTATCTGTGAGATTTTTCAAAGTAAATTCAGTTAAACTAGTCTACAATTTAATAATATCTCGGTATGAAAAGTATGTATTGAAGATCATATTACAAAAAGTAAGCCTATTCAATAGAAAGTGAAAAAATGTGCACTGTAACAGTATTAGATTTACTGTATAAACCATTTTATGATATGGAATGTCAGTGCGTTAAGCTGGATAAATTATGCAGCTTTAATAATGATTCTAAAATGTAAATATGACATCAAGAGGCAACTACATAAACTAAAAAATAGAAACTATCTAATTTTAGACCCAACAGAAGTTTTGAAGTTAATAAGATTTCAAGAGAAAATTATATCCATATTGCAGGAAGCAAAATATGACAAAAATATTTCAGGAATCTTAATAAAAAAAATATAGTAAATAGAAATAAACTATTTTGCGGTAATACAGAATTTTTATTTCGATAATTAAATAAAGTACATCTCTGTATAAACCCGAGTCTAAACAAAGCCAGTAGAAGCTAATTAAACCTAACTAAAAATGATGAGTAATAACGCCAGTGAAATCTAGTCGAATCATACTTATGGAAGTATGAATTTCACAAACTGAACTGATATCTTGAGTATTTAAACGTAATGATTTTTCAAAAGACAAGTGAAAATCATTCGGAAAACCATAAGGATAATTCAAGCTTGTAAACCTTATAATTCATAAAAAACTTAATAAAGGTCATCCAAATCTACGTATAAACATAATTAATAGTTCAGACTAAATAGTCCAGATAAATTTCAGAAGTACAAAATCTAAAACCCAAAAATTCCTCTCAGTAGGATGGTATAAAAAATGAAAGCCATAGAAATTGGAAATCGGGAAATTTAGAAAATGGGAAGCTGCTGGAAAATTTCATTTGTTGCTCAATGAGGAAGAGGAAAAACCTGGAAAACACATACGTTATTGTTAGAAGAAGAAGAGGTAAGCGTGTAAGACGAAGATATTGCCATGAGCTATTGGGCTTTATGTTTACCTGAAAAAAATCAATAAACCCCAAATACAGAATGAGTGACTATTATAAGTTGAAGTATTCAAATGAAAAAGAATAACGTCAGCCATGATAAATTCTTATCCTACCTGGTAAAAATGAAAATGGATGTAGAATGATATTTCTACAACCTATAGAGTTTCAGATATGGGTAAATAGAATCATGAGAAACGCAATAAAAATAGTATATGAATGTTTGAAAGTCCCACAACTAACTATCAAAATGCCGGATTCCAATATGGGAAGAAACCTTACTAGTGGTAGCAATGTCGAATCAAGTTACACCTCAGAAAGGTATAAAACCCTTGTAAAGTAAACTTTGTAATATGGAAAGATTGATGTAAAAGTTCATAAATTCAATGGAACTATTAAAAAAAGTTATATAACTGCAACCTTAGTAAATCACTAGACTGAAAGAGAAGGGAGTGGAATGAAAATGTTAATTATCTCGTAGCTGGTAATAGTAAATCACTGTCACCTCGGTGAAGTCGACAAAATACGCTTCTAATGGATGGACACAGTAGTTCAGAGCTCGAAAGTAAACTTTCCAGAGGAAGAATGACCGCTTCAGAAAACGTGAATGCCAAATGAGGATGAACCCTCAGAAAATTTTCATTAAATATCAACTGTGGGGAATAAACCCTAATTTTTAATTTCCCTATAGGTGGCGATATCTGCATTAGTCGTAATGCATTAAAGAACTAAAAATGGAGGTAGCCAAAACTCCGAGTTAACCTGTAATGAGAGTAAGTACCTCCTTCCTATGCATTTATTGAAAAACCCTAATATAGTACCAACAATCCCTGAGGGGTCTCATCGTGATCTGGGAAAAGTGGTGAATGAGAATTTTATATAAAATCTATTGTAACACAGTACTTCTCACCATTAAGGCTTTGGAACTCCCAAGAATTTTCCCACTTGAAACTGACATGAAATAGCCGTGGTGCACGATATAAGATTTAAGGGAGCCGTGATCAAAAGTTGTAACGTAATGGAGAAGTAACAAGTCGTGTGAGTCAACAGAGTTAAACTGAAACCAACGACTATAGCTTTATTGAATATACAATAACATTTCATAATAAACTATATCCTTCTTCCTCATATCATAGATATGCCTATTGAAATTAACGAGGAGATAGATGTATTTACATGCCAAACGTAACCAAAATATTTAAAATCATTAATACGAAATCAATTATGTAAGATGACATTTACATTTGGTAAATTTCGTGGTTCGAGGATCTTAAATATGGGTCAAGTTGGTAGAAATGGTACCAACGTCGAGAAAGGAAATGTGACAAACATTAAATTTAGTAGTACTACACAGATCTCATAAATTGTTGTTATGGTGAACAATAGTTCGAATTTATAAGGCTAGATTAATTAAGGTTGGGGACGTACCAAAATTATAAACCCCTTTTCCATTATATCTTTATATGTATAGGGGACTTGTATATGGTATAAATTAAACATATATATAAAATATACAGAGATGTATGATGATTATAAATAGGTGAAAAAATATTTAAGTGTAATGGTATACAATTAAAGAAAATAAAATATATATATGTATATAAGTGACAGGTAAAATGTATACATAGAAAGCCATAATTTATATAAAATAGTAATGAAACTTGGGGTTTAACAAAGTATAATTATATTAATGTTATAAACTATATGTTATTAAATAACAGAAGTTAAACACTTGTATATGAAAAAAAGAAATTTAAATGTAAGATAGAGATGTTAGAAATGGTATCAAAGCCCAAGTTGGAAAAATGGGCTATTTTTGTGCTCGCTGTTATGAGATTATTATTATTTTTTTAAAATGTTACTGATGTTATTTTGTTTTAGCGTAAAAAGGTACTAAAACTGAAAAGTCAATGGCTAAAGAAGATGAACTCTATGTCGATTTGGATGGTAGAGATAACACACCAAATCCCAATGCTCCTTTGATGGCTATGTTGCACGGGATGCAACGGGATATGGCCCAGCTAAGAAGCCATAATGACAGGCTTTCTTTAGCTAGCGAGGAGAAGGAAAAACTGATAAGAGAACTGACTTCACGGAACAGTCAAGAAGGTGAAGGTTTCAGAAGGAGGAGGAAAGGTAAGATCAATCTCTCAGATGATTCTAAGGAAGATGACAGCACTAGACACCAGTCTAAATAGAAGAGGGAATTACAAGGTGAATTTCGAAAAATAAAACCTCCCTCCTATGATGGAGAGAAGGAGGAAGATGCTGAGGCATGGCTGCTGAATATGATTAAGTATTTTCAGGTCTACGAGTATGAAAGAAATCTGATGGCCAGATTTGATATCTACCAACTGCAAGGTAAGGCTACCTTGTGGTGGGAGGAAACCAAAATGGTCATACCATTGATGAAAAAATAGTGACTTGGAAAGATTTCCAAGTCAAGATTAAAAACCCATATTTGAACGAACGTTATTATGATGACAAAGAAAAAGAGTTTCACGAACTCAAATTGGGAGAACTCACCATAGGTGAGTTTGTCATCAAGTTCAAACATCTGTTAAGATATGTTCCTTATATTCTTGAAGAGAAAGAAAAGGTGCAAATGTTTTTTAACAATTTGCCTTCTGTGTATAAGGAGAAAATAGAGTTCGATAATCCAAAAACCATCGCCGAAGTGGTGAGGAAATACAAATTATGTTACTAGCAGTTTAAGGGAAAGAGTGAACAAGGGAAGAGCTGTACAAACAAGGGTGAATTCAAAGGAAGGAAACAGAAACTAGCTTGCTTGAAGAGCTTTGGTAGGAATCGTCAGCGAAAGAAATTTAACAAAACAAATGAATGTCAAACTCCTCAATTCCAGGTTGGTTCAAAGCCAATAGATGGAAGTAACAAGAAGGAAGGAGCTATTAAAATGCAGGAGCCTTTGAAGTGTTGGGGTTGTGGAGAACCTCATTTTTTGAGCGACTATCCACACCGAAATATGGAGATGGTTCTGAGAGATAGAGAAGCTACCACAGTGAATGACGTAGGAAGGAATATCCCCACTATCCATGCAGCCTTGGAGAATAGACAAACAGAACACCAGTCTACCATGGTCGAAATGGAAGGTAAAATTTCTGATCAATCTATTACTATATTAATTGATCTAGGTGCTTCTTTGAGTTATATTAGTCCACTAGTTGTAGAAAAATGTAAACTCATAACAGAAAAGTATCAACAACCTTGGTTGGTACAGTTAGCTAGCGGAACTAAATGCAAGGTGACTCATAAGCTACCTAAAATAGCTATTAAATTGAATTAATATCAGACATAGGTAGATTTAAACATTTTCCCATTAGGTTCCTATGATTTACTGATAGGAATGGACTGGTTAGAAAATAAAAAGACCATGCTGAATTGTTGGGAAAAAAATCCGCACTGCATAGATGATGAAGGAAAACCATTCATACTAAAGGGGAAACCAAAAACTATTTCTGTAATGCAGATCTCATCCTTTCAGCTAAAAATAACAGCTAGGAAAGGATATCAAGTATATGTTGTACATGTTGAAGAATTAGGACAACAACCTGAAGAAAACTTGTTAGACACCTTACCAGTGATAAAAGAATTGAAGGAAGTTTTCCCAAATGAGATTCCTCATCTTCACCCCAAGAGAGAGATTGATTTTTCAATCGATTTTGTGCTAGGGGCAACACCAATTTCTATAGCCCCTTATCAAATGAGCCCCCCTGAACTCATGGAGTTAAAAATGAAATTACAAGAATTGCTGGACAAAGGTTACATCGGACCGAGTGTATCTCCTTCGGGAGCACCGATGTTGTTTGTGAAAAAGAAGGATGGGACCTTCAGAATGTGTATTGACTACCGTTAACTGAATAATTTGACAATCAAAAACAGATATCCATTACCCAGAATAGATGATATTTTTGATCAGGTGAGGGGAGATTCAGTATTCTCTAAGATTGACTTAAGGACTAGTTATCACCAACTCAGAATTAAGAAGGAGGATATCAGTAAAAAAACATTTCGAACTAGGTATGGTCACTACGAATTTGTAGTCCTACCTTTCGGTTTGACCAATGCCCCTACCACTTTTATGTGCTTAATGAATAGCGTCCTGAATAAATACTTAGATAAATTCATCCTAGTATTTTTAAACGACATTCTAATTTATTCAAAAAGTGAGGAAAAGCATAAAGAACACCTTAGAATTGTGTTGCAGACACGTAAGGAGAATCAGTTGTATGCCAAGTTTAGCAAATGAAATTTTTTTAAGGATAAAATTCAATATTTAGGGCATATAATTTTAGAACAAGGATTGGCTATTGACCCTGAGAAAGTAAAGGCCATAAGAGAGTGGCCGGTGTCGACTGATGTTTCAATGGTAAGATCATTTATGAGGATTGCAGGACATTACCGACGGTTTGTAGAAATATTTTCTGTAATAGCATATCCCATAATTTCACTACAGAGGAAAGACACAAAATTTGAGTGGACTGAAAAATGCCAAAATAGCTTTGAACAACTGAAATAAAAACTTACTACAGCACCTATACTAAATATTGTAGATCCTCATAAAGAGTTTGTAGTGTGTACTGATGCGTGTGGAGAGGGATTAGGAGGAGCTCTGTTGCAAGAGAATTCTGTTATTGTGTATGAATCTAGAAAACTTAAGAAACATGAACAAAATTATAGTGTATATGATCTTGAGTTAGCTGCTGTAATTCATGCCTTGAAGATGTGGTGACACTATCTTATAGGAAAGAAATTTATATTTATGACAGATCATATCAGCCTCAATTATTTCTTCTCTCAAACATATTTGAATGCTCGACAAGCCAGATGACTTTATTTTGTGAGTGAATTTGATATGGAAAGAAAACATATGAAAGGGAAAGAAAACAAAATTGTTGATGCTGTAAGCAGAAATTCTTGCCAAAACATAAGTAACATTAGGAGTAGTGCAAATTTTTACTTAGAATGATTAGTAACAAAGGCAGTAGATCAAGATCCCAACTATGAGAAACTGCAAGTGCAAATGCTGAAAAAGGAAATGGCTGGATACACCCAAAATTAGAAAGGGCTTATTTTTTATAGAAACAGTTTGTATATCCCCAATGTAGACTTTTTGAAAAAATAAATCCTACATGAATATCATAAAAAACCATATTCATGACATCCTGGATATCAGAAACTACTTACAGCCTTGAAAAATAAATTATTTTGGCCAGGAATGAAAAAAGACGTGGCCAACTACTTAGCCAGATGCATGGAATGTCAAATAGTCAAAGTTGAACATCAGCATCCAGCTGGCCTTCTAAATCCCTTACCAATTGTGGAATGGAAATGGGACATTGTTTCTATAGATTTTATAACTGGGTTACCCAAAATGATGTACCAGCATGACTCAGTAATGGTAGTGGTAGATACTTTAACAAAGGCTACACATTTCATACCGGTAAAATCTACTTTTGGGACAACCCAAGTAGCAATTGTGTTCATAAAGGAAATTTTAAGGCTACACGAGGTTCCAAAGATGATTATTTCAGATAGAGACGCTAAGTTCACAGCAGCCTTCTAGAAGGGTTTTTTTGGAGGCATGGGCACTAAATTAAATTTTACTACTGCTTATCACCCTCAAACGGATGGTCAAACTGAGAGAACAAGTCAAATTTTGGAGGATATGCTCTGAATGTATGTGATGGATAGGCCAACTAAATGGGAAGACTATTTACATTTAGCTGAATTTGCTTATAATAATAGCTACCAATCTTCCATAAAAATGAGTCTATTTGAGGCACTCTATGGAAGAAAGTGCCATACTCCTTTAAGCTGGAGCCAGCCTAAAGATAAGCTAGTACTTGGGCCAGATTCTCTACAAGAGATGGAAAGGATTGTCAAAAAAATACAAAAAAACATCAAGACAGCCCAAGATCGACAAAAAAGTTATGCCGACAAGAAGAGAGTGCACTGAGAGTACAAAGTGGGTGACCATGTATATCTGCAGATTAAACCCAAAAAGAGCACTCTGTATACTGGAAATTGTGTAAAATTGGCTCCTAGATACTGTGGGTCTTTTGAAGTCTTAGAAAGGGTGGGAGCAGTGGCTTATAAACTAGGCTTACCCCCAATGTTAAAGTTCATGATGTGTTTCATGTTCTGTTATTAAAAATATATGTACATGATGCTTCTCATATTGTTGATTGGAATGTGATACAGGAGGAACGAGAAGGAGAGTTCCTTCTAGAGCCGCTTCAAATATTAGAGCGGAAAGAAATTGAAATGAGAAATAGAACAGTAGCCAGAGTAAAAGTGTAGTGGAAATACTTTACTGCTGAAGAGGCTACATGGGAAAGAGAAGCTGAGATGATGGAAAAATATCCATCTTTATTTTCATAATGAATTATAGTAGATAGTCTGTTAACACCGAGGACAGTGTTTGTTTTCAGAGGGGGAATGTGTAACACCCCTAATTTCTATGCCTTTTAAGTTAGCCAGTTGAACAAAAATCAAAAGGCTAGTGGACCCAAATGGATAAATTATTGTGGATTTTATTTAAATAATTATTAATAAAAATAAATGGAATATTTATGTGTGCACTATGACCAAATGATATTGGAGATCATAAGCCTGATCCATGAGGATATGGATAAGGTTAAGACTTTACCAAAACCTTTCGAAAAGCCTTGAAAGGAAAAATGCTAATTTAGATTGAAGAGGAAAAATCTAAATTCCCCAATGAAGAGGAAAGTAGTTGGGAAGAGCTAAAAAGCTAGAAAAGTAGAAATCGGCTTTAAATTCCCTCATTAAGGGAAGCCTAGGAAAGCAAGAAGAAAATCATTTTGAAATTCTGGACGCAGAATTTAGAAACAGGCCTGGGGGAAAGCATAGCTTAATTAAGCTACTCCAGAATAGATTGGGGGTTATTCTGTCCTTGGAGGATCTCAGCTTGGGGGTTAGTTATCAATAGAGAGAAGGACTCTAAGGTTGGGAGGACTGGTCATAGAAATAATTGGTATGCACTCTAAATTTCTTAACTCTAAATTTGCTGGAATAAATTATGGCGGAACTGATGATGTGTGTGTGAATAAGGATTAGTGAAAAAAAAATGTCTGAAAAAAATTAACTGATGGAATTTTTTTTTAGTTAGCTATATCTACTCTGTTAACATATTCATTTCCCATGCACTTAACAGATTTTAATACAGAGTATTTAAAAATATGTATAGTTGCAGGGCCCTTATTTAACAATAACCATCTGCCAGAATGTCTAAGCCATAAGCTTAAATCTGGAGATTAGTATATTATCGAAGAAAATGAACCTGCCTATTTTAAATAAAATATATAACTATAGAGATCCGGTGAACAATAATTCATAACTCTAGATTGGGGAATTAAATTAAAATTAAACATTTAATACAGAATTATTATGGTTATGTTATAGAATAAATACTCTCAAATTTCACTAATTACCAAAGGATAAAGGTGAAATTATGGAGTTTATTATGTAGGATCGGTATAAATTTTCATAATACAAAACAAATATTAGTTGTTTCCCTTGTGAGGAAATGTATAGGAAATTTGTTGTTGTAATTATTATTTTTCCTATAACTACTAATACTAAAATATTAAATAAAAAAAAAGAATCTCAGCAAACCATAATTCTGGAAAATGTTGCAGAGTTCCATAGAAAATAAATGTATCTATATTTACATGTGTAAAGGAAAGGAAAAATATCCTTTTGACCAGTTAGGTATGAATAGAGAAGTGAACTCAATTATCTGTGAGATTTTTCAAAGTAAATTCAGTTAAACTAGTCTACAATTTAATAATATCTCAGTATGAAAAGTATGTATTGAAGATCATATTATAAAAAGTAAACCTATTCAATAGAAAGTGAAAAACTGTGCACTGTAATAGTATTAGATTTACTGTATAAACCATTTTACGATATGGAATATCAGTGAGTTAAACTGGATATATTATGCAGCTTTAATAATGATTCTAAAATGTAAATATGACATAAAGAGGCAACTACATAAATTAACAAATAGAAACTATCTAATTTTAGACCCAACTGAAGTTTTGAAGTTAATAATATTTCAGAAGAAATTTATATCGATATTGTGGGAAGCAAAATACGACAACAATATTTCAGGAATCTTAATAAAAAAAATATATAGTAAACAGAAATAAAATATTTTGTGGTAATACATAATTTTTATTTTGATAATTAATTAAAGGACATCTCTGTATAAACCGGAGTCTAAATAAAGCCAGTAGAATCTAATTAAGCCTAACTAAAAAAGATGAGTAATAATGCCAGTGAAAGCTAGTTGAATCATACTTATGGAAGTATGAATTTCACAAACTGAAACTAATATCTTGAGGATTTAAACGTAATGATTGTTCAAAAGACAAGTGGAAATCATTCAAAAAAACATAACAATAATTCAAGCTCGTAAACCTTATAAGTCATAACATACTTAATAAAGGTCATCCAAATCTGCGTATCAACATAATTAACAGTTCAGACTAAATAGTCCAGATAAATTTTAGAAGTACAAAATTTAAAACCCAAAAATTCCTCTCAGTAGGATGGTATCAGAAATGAAAGCCATAGAACTTGGAAATCGGGTCTTTTAGAAAATGGGAAGCTGCCGAAAGATTTCATATGTTCCTCAATGAGGAAGAGGACGAACCTGGAAAATGCATACGTTATTGTTAGAAGAAGAAGAGGTAAGCATGTAAGATGAAGATCTTGCCATGAGATATTGGGCTTTATGTTTACCTGAAAAAAATCAATAAACCCCAAATACATAATGAGTGACTATTATAAGTTGAAATATTCGAATGAAAAAAGAATAACATCAACCGTGATAAATTCTTATCCTACCTGGTAAAAACAAAAATGGATGTAGAATGATATTTCCGCAACCTATAGAGTTTTAGATATGGGTAAATAGAATCACGAGAAACTCAATAAAAATAGTATATGAATGCTTGAAGGTCCCACAACTAACTATCAAAATGGGGGATACCAATCTAGGAAGAAACCTTACCAGTGGTAGCAATGTCGAATCAAGGTATGCCTAAGAAAGGTATAAAACCCTTTGTTGGGGCCCTTGTTTTGAAAACCTTGTTTTGAATGTTTTGAATTTGAAACAATGGCCGTATTTTGGGGTTGTGGAACGAGGACGCACTCAAGTACTGCAGAACCAATTTGCAACCACATCAAACTAGCAGAGCTACCAAGGTTGTGAGAAGGAACAGCCACATAGTGGAGGAAACTAGATGCATGCAAGTACAGATAAGGAAAAGATACATCGAAGAACGCAAGGCATCACGTAGAATGAGAAAAGATAGAAGTAAATTTTCGAAGAAGGACATAAGAAGAATCATCGCCGCGATAGCGGTGAATAGCAAGCCAATCTCGTGATGAAAGAGGGAATGATTCCACAGCAGAAGAGAGAAGAGAGCGACTAAAGGAGAGAAAACGCATGCTACAGCAGGAACCCAGAGCATGGGTGAGGTCTCTGTAGTTCCTAGGGTCTATGATGTAGAATCTCTGTTCCGCAAGGCATATGTATCAGATCTGTAAGACCATTGCAAAGCTATGTAACCGGGAGTTGGACAAGAGCTTAATACAATTGCAGGTTGCTGTCTATTTGTGTGATTCACATGCATGTGTGTTGGTTGAGATGCTTTAAAAATTTCATTTTCTTAATATCTGTATGTTCTCTGAATGATGTTGCGTGTGTGATTCTATCTATGTAATCTAACCACTGATGAGAATGAGTTGCGGATCTGTTCCTTGCCACTGGTCTATTCTCCTTCTGCATGTGGTCATGGCACGCCTCGGGTGAGACTCTCTACTCTCCAGAGTAGGGTGATAATGCCGACGTGATCCTAGACTACAGCGGATTCCTTTGTTGGCCACAATCCCTAAACCTGGGTCTTGCCCGGGAGACCTGATCACTCGCCAACAAATGGTTCCGTTGCCTAGACCCGCATGATATGAGGGGATCTAGACCATGGTATCGCGGATCTTCGAAGGGGAGATACGGCGATGGTGGGATAATCATTTAGACCATTTCATTGCTCAGCAAGCGGAGTTGATTAAGAAAGGGGAGGCAGCGATCAAGGAACTCGTCCTCTTCTCAGATTTAGCTGGTGATACGTACGAAATTTTATGGGGAAATTTCCCTACCGACCTTTACAATTGGTTGTAGAGGTTACAGACGAAGGTGCCTAGAGATGGCTCGCGGAAGATAAACCGCAGGTGGGTGCACAGAGATCAGGTGGCTCTGCATCGGTTGAACACCGAGTTTACCAGCGCGGTGGATTTTTGGGTGGAGACCACGGTGGAAGGATACATTGTGGAGTTTGCTGCTGAGTGCTATCAGTCCTTCTCGAAGGCCGAGGCTACCTTCCGCTCCGGGCTCAGAGGGAAGCTACTTAAGGAGATTCCGCTATGGATTAAAGCTCTGATGGTGGATGAAGGGTTGATATATTTCCACAAGACAAGTATGGAAGTGTAAACCACCGGTGCTGGGGGAAGGGTTGAAGGGATCGATGCTACGTAGAGTGTGACGCGGGGAGTGGGGAATGGATGCTGAGGCTGCAAGGACGTTGAGGGAGCGACGTGCACATCGGCGGGCACAGATTGCCGATAGGTGGCGAAGAAGGGTGATGCGAGATTTGATGAGACGAGAGATCGAGAGGAAGAATCAGAAGGAGGCGCCTCAGAGGGTAGGAATTATGAACGCGGATACCCAGGGACGAGAAGGGACCGCTGTGGGAGTACGATGGGTGCATGGGAGCCCAGCTAAGCGAGCACGCGAGACGGTGACTGACGAAGATGATGAAGGTGTGCAGCCCGAGGGAAGTTCCGATGGTGAATGGTACGTTGTGATGCAGCAGTTGTTTCAAGAGCGGACGACATTCAGTTCTCCAGCCTGCCATACTCCTCCCAATCTGCATGGCCAGGATCCCTACCTTCCCCTGGTACTTTATCAACCTTTGAGTAATATTTTCGTTAAATTTCAAGCATTGAGTCAATTGCACAGTAGTTCAGTGTCGACGGCGACACCCTTTAGTAGCAGCAGCACTAGTAGTATTGTGTTCTCGAGTGGAACAGTCACGCAACCGGGACCCGGAGGATTTATCCTAGTCAACCCGCCGCAAGTGAACATGGCTGGGTCTTTTACCCGATATCCCGAGTTCTCAGGCCGGGGTAATGATGATGTAGAGCAACACTGGTATCTGTGTGAAGCCATTTGGAGGGCTCGGCAGACGCCGGACGCAGGGAAACTAATAGAGTTCCAAACCACGCTGAGAGAGAGGGCTCTGCGATGGTTCATCAAGTGGTCTGAGGCCCACCCGAATCCCGTCATCGCGGACGTGAAGCGGGATTTTGTCTGGGAATTTAAGCTTCCCCAGACGGACCAACAAGCTCTGTCCGAGCTCTGGGAAATTAAACAGAAGGAAGGAGAAACCGCATGGGAGCTAATGCGGCGATTCAAGGACGCGATCGAGAAACTCAGTTACCCGATCGATCCGAACCATCAAAGGGACTAGTTCATCAAGGCTCTACTTCCCTTGACGCGAACCCCCCTCACCCAATAGAAGATCGACAATCTGCAGGACGCATTGGAACAGGCCATGAATATCGAGGCCATGGCGGGCTACCCTCAGGAATATCGGGGAGGGCCGGCCCTGCAGGATCCCTTCTTGGTGGGATTGCAGCATCAGATAGCTAGCCTGACCGAAAAGCTCAAGGAGATACAGCCGGTCAGACCAGCCAGGCCGAACGTTTGGTGCACTCACTGCCTGGTCGAAGGCCATGTCGCAACTGAGTGTCCTCGGCTGCGTGGCGCGGGGGTGGGACCCTCGGTCGTGGAAATTCAAGGGGGGCCACCCACGGGGGGTGGCGTGGCACTAAATCCGCAGGGGGTATACCAGCCGCAATAGCCTTATGCGGGGTTCCCCTCCTAGCTCAACCCAGCCGCCACAGAGTATTGTGAGATTTGCCGGACAGTGGGACATTCGCCTCGGATGTGCCCGATCCTACAGAAGTATTCCAACGTGCCAAACAATGTATATTGTGAGTTTTGCGCTTCCACGACTCACAACACGGAGCAATGTCGGGCTCTCGACGCACTCGCGAACCGGTTGGATCGACCCTCCTATAGGGTGAATGAGGCTCCTAGAGGAAGAGGGGGCGGGGCGCGCGGAGGCCGCGGGCCGGTGAAATGCTATAACTGTGACCAGAAGGGCCATGTGGCTCGCGAATGTCCCCTCCCTCGCCGTCCGTGGTGTTCCCAGTGCCGAGTAAACACCCATGCGACAGAAGATTGTCCCGAGCTCATCAAAAAGTGGGAAGAACGTGCACGGCAGAGGGGCACGAACTTGGTAAACGCCGAGCCGCGCCGCGACTCTGGCCATGCAGAACGTCGCTATTGTGACGAGGGGCGGTAAGAAAACGGGGGAGGACGCACGCGGAAAGGTGTCGGCACCAGTTGTCAGGCCAGCCTCTCCGCACCGAGTAATCAGGCCAGAGGCACAGAGGAAGTATTTTCAGGAGGTGGTTGAGGCATTTGCTCAGCTGCGCGAAGCGAAAGGCCTGGAGGCACCCCTGCCGATAGATCCTGGGCCACAGCACGCCCCAGGAACCCTGATTGAAGAATGGCTCCAGCTATTCCTCAAGATTGTTGATAGTGCTGCTCTGCGGCAGCAGCTCAAGTGTACTTTGGAAGGGGCACTGCAGGGGAGGACAGGACTGGGGGAACCGGTGGACCCAGCCCCCCAATCGGTGCAGCGCATCAAGAGAAATAAGCGACGAATGGGTAAAGAGTTCCGGCTCAATACGCAGGTTGGGGGATTCCAAATCAGCGACACCATGCTTGATTTAGGGTCTGATGTCAACATCCTGCTGCGCAAGACGTGGGAGGCTCTCGGAAAGCCACGACTGGCCTACTCGCCCATCCAACTCAGGATGGCGAACCAGTACTGCATTCTGCCGATTGGGCGACTCGAAGGTGTTGAGGTCGACATTGCGAGGGTAAAAACTTACACCGATTTTGAGGTCATTGATATTATGGGAGACAAGGATCCTTACCCTGCCCTGTTAGGCATTGATTGGGCCTTTGAGAATTATGCTATCATCGACTTCAAAAAGGAGTTGATGATCTTTGAAGATGGGGAGGTCTGGGTCACTCAGCCTCTCGACCCATATCAAGGCCCGAGGTATACCGAAACGGTGGATAACCGGGAGGATGCTCGGATGATGGACCACCTCTACAAGATGACTGCAGGGAAGCGGGAAGACTATATTAACCCGACCGCGACTGGCTTTGTCAGTTAGCGGAGTGTCTAGAGCTCGAAGCTGGGATCCGAACTCGCGTGGGAAGACTGGCAGCAGGGGGGGTACGAGACCAGCACGCAGAGATGTGCCCATGTTGGCCGCGTCAGTTGGATTGGTGCTGAGTTCAGAGAATACCCCACCCTGTCAAACATGCAAGCTGTCAATACCTTTATTACCAAGGTTGAGGACATCGTGCCAGAAGGGAGCAGACTACCCCTTTTGGACGTCGCACTACAGTCTACAACAGCCCGGTGGTGGAAAAATCACCGCAATACCTTGTCGCGGTGGAGTAGTGTGGCAGACGCATTGCGGGCGCGGTTCAAAGAAGATGAAGGCCCTCGAAGCAGGCAGCGGTACTCTGGGACTTCCAATCTGCAGGACCACTTGCGGACTTGTGAGGAGCAGTGGCGAAGTATAGGATACTCGGAAGAGTTGTGGGTTCATCGGTTTGTCCACTCTTTAGACACCATCCCCCACGCATGGTACTTGGAGGAAGAATGGAAATGAGGGACTAGTTCTTGGATGGAAGTCGCGCGCAAATTTGTGCGGTGTTTCTCTTTCGCGGGAGACACAGAGTTGGAATCTCAGGCATTGCACGCTATCAGTGCGGTACTGTTTTTCCGCGATCCGCAAACCGACTGCTGCACGCTGCCCGCCCGTCCCGAGGCCGTGCGAGAGTTGTTTGCCAAAGGATTGACGGCGATTCGGAGGACGATGGTCTGGAAGACCTGAGGCACCTGTATTTCGAAGAGAAGGAAGGCGAGCGGAACATTAACGAAGAGCCGACCACCGAAGGGGTCTATTTACGACCGCTGAAGACAAAGAAGCTAAACATCGGTATGGAGGAGAAGCCTAAGTTGGCTACAGTGGGTGACTACTGGTATGAAGAGACGACCAAAGAGATTTTCAACCTCCTCCAGGAATATGAGGACTTGTTCCCTTCATCGGTAGCAGATCTGAAGGGCATCAAAGGCGACCTTGGCGAAATGCGCATCGTGCTGAAACCGGGTGCCAGGCCTGTGAAGCACCGGCCCTACCGGTTGAACCCGCGAGTTAAAGAGAAGGTTAAGATGGAAATCAACAAGATGCTGGCCGCGGGTCTAATCTTTCCCGTGGAGGAAGCAGAATGGGTGAGCCCTATCGTCATCCAGAATAAGAAGGACAAGGCAGAGATACGGGTTTGTGTCGATTATCGCAGTCTGAACAATGCCTGCATTCATGATCCGTTTCCCACCCCTTTCAGCAATGAAGTGTTGGACCATGTTGCGGGGAACGAAGCCTACTCTTTCATTGATGGCTTTTCGGGCTACCATCAGGTGTGTATCGCGGAAGAAGATAAGTCAAAGACAACCTTCACTACCGAATGGGGGTCGTTCGCATACCACGTCATGCCGTTTGGCTTGAAGAACGCTCCGGCCGTGTTTTCCCGGATTGTCATCGCCGCCTTCCGGGAGTACCTTCACAAGTTCCTGGAAGTCTACATGGACGACTGGACTGTCTACAGTTTATTGAAGAAACACGCTACCCTGTTGCGGGTCATGTTTGATCGGTGCCGCCAGCTGCAGATTTCTTTGAACTTAAAAAAATGTATTTTTGTTGTTCCGTTCGGCACGTTGTTGGGACATGTGGTATGCAAGCAAGGGGTCTGCGTCGACCCCGCCAAGGTTGCGGTGATCGTACACATGGAAGCCCCCGAGACGGTTAAACAGTTGCGGGCATTGCTCGGGCACACGAGATACTACAGGAGGTTTATCCGCAACTATGCCAAGATCACTGCTCCATTAGAACAACTTCTGCGGAAGTCCACAGTCTTTCAGTGGACGGAGGAGTGTTAGGTAGCCCTGGACACCCTGAAGGAAAAGCTGGCGTCGGCGCCTATTCTAGTTCATCCCAATTGGGATAAGCAGTTCCATGTGCATATCGACGCTTCCAGTATTGCACTTGGGGCTGTCTTGGCACAACCCGACGATACAATAGTTGACCGCCCGGTATACTTCGCCAGCCGCAAATTGTCCAATGCGGAGAAGAATTACACCACGACCGAAAGGGAGGCGCTGGCGATGGTGTACTCTCTTCAGAAGTTCCGCCACTATCTTCTAGGGGGCAAGTTCAAGTTCTTCACGGACCACTCTGCCCTGAAGTACCTGGTCAATAAGCCTGTTCTGGAAGGACGGATTTGCCGTTGGCTTCTGCTCTTTCAAGAATTCACGTTCGAGGTAATCGTCAAGCCCGGGAGGTTGAATGTCGGGCCCGATCACCTATCCAGGTTGGAGACGGGGGAGAATGACGGCTCCCTTGATGATCAGCTGCCAGACGCTGACCTCTTCCGAGTCGAAGCTGTACCAGATTACTTGGCCGACATTGCCGCCTATCTAACCACGGGGCAATGCCCTCAGGATTACACCCCGCTGCAGAAACGGCATTTGATCGTCCGTGCCGCCGACTACCAATTGATCGCAGGGCAGCTATACAAACTGGGCCTCGATGAGGTTCTGCGCAGATGCGTCCTTGACCACGAACGGGAAGCGGTAATGTGGGAATGTCACAGCGGTATTGCGGGAGGGCATGTGGGTGCGAAACCCACCGCAAGAAAGGTGCTCCAAGCTGGCCTGTGGTGGACGACAGTACATACCGATTGTAAGGCCTATGTGAAGCGGTGCGACGTCTGCCAGCGAACGGGCAGGCCCTCTCACCGAGACGAGCTTCCGTTACACCCAATGCATGTGTTGTGGCCGTTCGAGAAGTGGGCTGTCGATTTTGTGGGGCCCATAGCTCCGGTCTCCAGACACTCCAAGGCCCAGTACATTATTACCGCCACGTATTACCTCACCAGGTGGGCTGAGGCAGCCACGGTACGCGACTGCACAGCGGACACCGCCGCCCGGTTCATTTTTGAGCACATCATTTGCCGGTTTGGCTGCCCGCGAAGTTTAACCAGTGATCAGGGTACACACTTCATTAATGACACAGTCAAGACACTGCTGGACACCTTCATGGTTCAGCATCACAAGAGTAGCCCATATCACCCGCAGGCTAATGGTACAATGGAAGCCTTCAATAAGATTCTTGAGAAAGGCTTGACTAAGATTTGCAATGCCAAGCGTGATGATTGGGACGAGCGCCTATCAGCGGCCTTGTGGGCCTATCGGACTACGGTGAAGCGCTTGACCAATCAAACGCCGTTCCAGCTCGTGTACGGCCGGGAGGCTGTGATCCCCGCCGAGTTTATAGTACCAAGCCTGTTGATCGCCACGTCTCTGAAGTTTTCGGAAGAGGCCTCCCTCCAGGAGCGCCTCCATGAATTACAGGAACTGGATGAGGCCCGCTTCTTGGCCGAATTCCACCAGAAGATTCAGAAGGACCGGCAGAAAGCGTGGCACGACCTCCACATTAAGAACAAAACCTTCCAAGTTGGCGGCAAAGTTCTTTTATACGACAGTAGGTTCCAGAAGTTCTCGGGAAAGCTACAGATGCACTGGTTGGGACCCTACTTCGTTATCGAGATTTGCGACTTCGGAGCCGTTTGGTTGGCACAGCTGGACGGCACGGTTCTGCCTGGGTGGGTGAATGGCGCACGCCTGAAACCCTACCAGGAGTAAGTACCTTTCATTTCTCATCAATAACTCTCGCACCCGAGAGCACCCGTAGTGTAGCGTAGTTGAATAACTCTCCCACAACCGGGATGAGCGTAGGAGGTATTCTCTGTTCATAGGTAGTGTGTCAATAACCGCTCAGTTGCGAGGTCCACACCGCAACCGACTGTGGTCAGGGCGACACCGGTCCAGCGTGTCATCCCTGTAGGATTCGTACCAGTCTCCACGTCAGTCCAGCTCAGTCCACCCACGTACTTGTGTCAGTCCGTAGGATCGCCTAGATCTGCAACATTAATTACCATTCTTGGCAACGACCACGCCATCATCATTTGGCCATCACCCTCAGTAACCTCAGCTGTCGCGTCCGTCCATGTTCCCATGCCACCGTCAGCAACTGTCACAACACTCATTGGCATGCGATTGATCGCACGATTATCGCCGAAAGAATGCCAGCAGGAATTAATTCTTTAGAGGGTCTCATCAACTCCACTCGTGCCAGGTGCTGACATAACTTGCATGAACACAAAAAGCACGAGAATGCCGGACCCGTTCGAATTAGCAAGTGCAGCTGCACCAGAGCCATTGAATTCTCAGAACGCATTGCACCAGGAAAGGCGCCCAAGGAAAATTTTACAGGTCTATCAGCGCCAGGCCAAAATGCCGAAGGCCGTTCCAGCCGTCGTTGAACCAGAGCTTGACACTCGGATTCACAAGACCGAGTCCCTGGTGGGAAAGTATGATAATGCAGCCTTGATTGATGCCAAACTCTCAAATGCTGCCGAATTTCCGTCCCTCCAGCGGCAGGCATACATGGAGCACTACTGCACTGCAGCCGGCAACCCCGCCAGCCGCCTGTTGCCTGAGTTCAGGGGCCTTCAGACCTCGTCCCTGATGAACTTGAGAAATCTTCCGGTCTTTGGCACCACCGGACCAGTTCTGCAGTGTACACGCTTCCTCCTCAGCCGAATTCAGAATGGGTCCCTGTGGTTGACCCAGGAAATTCCCATTCACGCCGAAGATATTCATCGCCTCACAGGGCTTTCGCAGACGGGCGCCGACGTCTCGACGGCCTGTCAGACCTCCTCCAAGCGCGCTCGGAAGTCGGGCGATGTGGACTTCTATACCAAATATGGCACTCGCAGGGGGGGGAAAGGAGCCAAGATCGACCTCATTAACAAGCCCGAGATTCGATTCGCCTGTTACGTCATTGCCAGCAAGACAATGAGGCATTACACCAAGGGCGAATGCACTCTTGATACTATTTCTATTGCTGAACATTGTGTCCAAGGCACTAGACTGAATTGGTGTTCGTTCTTGTTAAAGGAGTTGTTCGTTGCGTGCGAGGAGAATTATAAGCGCGCAACTACTTTTATTTATGGCTATTTGATTATTGCTTTTGCCATGTGGAAATGGCACACTCCACATATCCGGTTCCCAGCAGAGATCCCCGAGGGCCAGCCCCTCGCGATGAAATTCACTCCCTGGCAGGTCTCAAATGACCCCAGTACCAAACTGGTGAATGCAGATGCGTTTCGGTCATGGTACCGGCTAATGACGGATGTGGTGGCATGTCAGCAACGGGTGCCCAGGAACCTGTTGGACGACTATAGTGAGCAAGTATGGTTCGGGGTAAGTCACAAGAACACTTACCTCCGACCCGCTTGCGTTTCGGCAGATACCTTCCGAATGACGCCACTGAAGTTTCAGTTGGACGATGCTACCTTCCATCGTGAAGTCTGCTCATGGCCGGGGGTCACGAAGCACATGCGAGACGGGCTCCCCAGATACAATTTTGACAGGATGGCACCTGTGCAACAACCTGCTGAGACGACGGTGGCAGCACCATCACAGGAACTCCCCGAACCACTCATCCCCGTCGTCCGCCACTTCAACAATCAGGTACTAAATTTCAATGTGGCGGCCCAGGTTATTTCTAGCGGTGCTACCCCATTTCCTTTATTTTCTGAATTTCAGCTCACTCGCTCCACTTCGCACCCCCATACCGCTCCGCTCACCTCTCCCATCCCCACTATCCTGTTTACCTCTGCTGATCCACTCACGACCCCGATGGGTGAGACGAGCGGGCCTAGAGATTCACCCGAGGCCCCCCAAGCTAAGAGGGCCCGCACCACCGAGGCAAATCCGGTGGTGGACCTCACTGCTGATGATCCACCACCGCCCCCAAGTACAGGGGTGTTGATTACCAAAGAACCCCTCATCGACCCATCCAAATTCATCAATATGCGCTTTCCACACACCCCCACCACACTATCCACTACTCCATCCACCGTTCCTCCGCCTGCCACTTCATCTGCCCCGTCTAATTCCTCGGCTACGGTGTCTGACCCCATTATCCAGGAACTCATGGGTGTGGACCGCGGGGCTGAGGTCGACTCTGGTGCTGCCATGGTCATACCACCGATCGACCCAGTGGTCGAACCCCACCCTCCTTTCACTAATATATTCACATAGTAGTTGCGCACCGGGTCTGATTCTGCCGTGGTCCCGCCGGAGGCCACAATCCCTCCACAACCGAACCACATTGATCAGCAAGAACCGCCGGATCTGCATATGGTTGACTCTGCACATCCAGAGGCCATGCCCTTCTCACCTCCTGAGCATGTCACTCGAACAGTTGCCGGTGGGAAACCATTGCCGGAGCGAATGCCGGCGTAGAGCGCTTCTGGGACCGCCCCCTTCCAGCCTGACAATCCAGCTCAGCTGTACCTACTGATTCAAAGGGCAGCCCAACAAGCCGAGAGATTACATTTGGGACTTCAGCAGCAATATGCCGAGCATCAACACCAAATTACCGCGCTTACTGAACAACGCGACCACCTCCGAACAGCATGGGAGCAGATGGAAGCAATGATCACCAATGTCACCCGGATGTTCTCCCAGTTTTGGCCATCCCTAGAGCCTCATTACCCCCTGCTGCCTCCCGAAATCGCTGCAGCCAGCCTCTCTGAGCAAGCTATCCACCTCCGAATCACTGTTCAGGAATTACACCGGGAGAATCATGAGCTTCGTGCAGCGTTAGCAGCCCGTGCAGAGCTGGCCGAGCCCGAGGTCGACTATTCAGCCCAGGTGGCTGCCAAGCAGAGCCAGGTAGCTCAGATGTAGGAAGCACTTCAATCCACGGCACGAGAAGCCCGTGACCTCATGAAGGGCCTTTAGAAATGCTCCCTGGCCCTCACTGTCAAGACCCAGCCGATTTCAGCCCAACTCCAGCAGGTTTCAAGGGAAATTCAAGAGGCTACTGACCCCGCTAGGCTGGATCAATTATACGCCCAGGCTGATGAACTTGAAGCACAGCTCCAACACACATAGGCTTGTTCGGCGGAGACCAAACGCGTCATTCGTGAGCTCCGGCCGCCCCTTCAATCTAGCGCCCGGGCCATACAACAGCTCGCAGCAGCAGCCGAGACCCAGATCAGCACAATGTTTGGAGTTGTCCCAACGCCCATTGAGGAAACTGCTGTCACCAAGCTCGCTGAGGACACAGACTCGCTCATCCAGGGGTGGCAGCAAGCCGTGTCGGCTTTTACTGAGCTCTGAGCTACAACGTTCCAAAGGGTCCCGGAGTTGGGGCCCTTGTTTGAACAGTCGCCTGAAGACGCACAACAAGGACAAGAACAAGCTGAAGGCGCACAGTGGGAACGAGCACAGGATGAAAGCACACAGGGCGAACATGGCACGGGGTCAAGCAGGGCAATGGAGGTAGAAACCGTAATTTGTGATTGACTCGGGGACGAGTCAAGGAACTATGGTCGGGGCCTGTTGGGGCCCTTGTTTTGAAAAACCTTGTTTTGAATGTTTTGAATTTGAAACAACGACCAGATTTTGGGGTTGCGGAACGAGGACACACGGCAGCCGCAACCAAGTCGCAACCACATCAAACGGCGGAGCTACCAAGGTTGCGACGGAACAGGCACATATCGGAGGAAACTAGATGCATAAGTGCAGATAAGGAGAAGATACAGCAGAAAGAACGCAAGCGGAACACACAGATAATCAGAGAAAAGCTAGAAGCAGCTGCAGAAGGACATAAGAAGAACTAACAGTCGCGACAGCGGGTAAATAAATAGCAGTCACCCGGATGAACGAAGGGATGATTCTACAGCAGAAGAGAGAAGAGCGCGACTAAAGGAGAAAACACATGCTGCAGCAGGAATCCAGAGCATGGATGAGGTCTCTGTAGTTCCTAGGGTCTATTGATGTAGAATCTCTGTTCCGCAAGGCATATGTATCAGATCTGTAAGCCCATTGCAAAGCTATGTAACTGGAATTTGGCCAAGAACTTAATACAATTGCAGGTTTCTGTCTATTTGTGTGATTCACATGCATGTGTATTGGTTGAGATGCTTTAAAAATTTCATTTTCTTAATATCTGTATGTTCTCTGAATGATGTTGCGTGCGTGATTCTATCTATGCAATATAATCACTGATGAGAATGAGTTGCGGATCTGTTCCTTGCCCCTGGTATATTCCCCTTCTGCATGTGGTCGCGGCACGCCTCGGGTGAGACTCTCTACTCTCCAGAGTAGGGTGATAATGCCGGCGTGATCCTAGACTACAGCGGATTCCTTTGTTGGCCACAACTTCGAACCTGGCTCCCGCTTCGCGAGACTCGATCACTCGCCAACACCCTTGTAAAGTAAACTCTATAATACGAAAATATCAATGTAAAAGCTCATAAATTCAATGGAACTATTATAAAAAGTTATATAACTACAACCTTTGTAAATCACTAGACTAAAAAAGAAGGGAGTGGAATGAAACTGTTAATTATCTCGTAGCTGGTAATAGTAAGTCACTGTCACCTGGGTGAAGTCGACGAAATTCGCTTCTAATGGATGGATGCTGTAGTTCAGAGCTCAAAAGTAAACTTTCTGGAGGAAGAACAACTGCTTCAGAAAACATGAATGCCAAATGAGGATGAACCTTTAGAACAATTTCATTAAATATCAAATGTGGGTAATAAACCCTAACTTTTAGTCACCCTATAGGTGGCGACATATGCATTAGTCGTAACACATTAAAGAACTAAGAATGGAGGTAGCCAAAACTCCAACTTAACCTCTGATGAGAGTAAATATCTCCTTCCTATGCATTTATTGGAAAACCCTAATATAGTACCAAAAATCCCCGAGGGGTCTCATCATGATCTTGGAAAAGTGGTGAATGAGAATTTTATATACAATCTATTGTAACACAATACTTCTCACCATTAAGGCTTTCGAACTCCCAAGAATTTTTGCACTTGAAACTGACATGAAATAGCCGTGGTGCATGATATAAGATTTAAGAGAGCCATGATCAAAATTTGTAACGTAATGGAGAAGTAACAAGTCATGTGAGTCAACAGAGTTAAAACGAAACCAACGACTATAGCTTTAGTGAATATACAATAAAATTTCATAATAAACTATATCCTTCTTCCTTAGATCACAGATATGCCTATTGAAATTAACAAGGAGATAGATGTATTTACATGCCAAACATAACCAAAAGATTTAAAATCATTAATATGAAATCAATTCTGTAAGATGACATTTACATTTCGTAAATTTCATGGCTTGAAGATCTTAAATATGGGTCAAGTTGGTAGAAATGGTACCAACATGGAGAAAGGAAATGCGAAAAACATTAAATTCAGTAGTACTGCACAGATCTCATAAACCGTTGTTATGGTGAACAATAGTTCGAATTTATAAGGGTAAATTAATTAAGGTTGAGGACGTACCAAAATTATAAACCCCTTTTCCATTATATATATATCTGTATAGAGGACTTGTATATGTAATAAATTAAACATATATATAAAATACATAAAGATATATGATGATTATAACTAGGTGAATAAAATAGTTAAGTGTAATGGTATACAATTAAAGAAAATAAATTATATATATGTATATAAGTGACAGGTAAAATGTATACATATAAAGCCATAATTTATATAAAATGGTAATGCAACTTGGGGTTTAACAAAGTATAATTATATTAATGTTATAAACTAGATGTTATTAAATAACATAAATTAAACAATTGAATATGAAAAAGAAAAAAAAAAAATAAGTGTAAGATAGAGATGTTACACTAAATCCTTCTCTACAACATTACCTAAAACCCAAACTATAATATAATTTTAACTTGCATGCACATTAAGTTGATTTTTTTTGCACGATCTTGTGCTTGGTAGAGGTGTGCCATGCCACCCTCGCCTTCATTATCAATGAAGTCACCGTGGTATATGGAAACCTTCCTAGTGTCTTATATTTGCTACTCATCCACCCCTATCGGGGATTTTTACTATTTTATTTTTTCATGTGCTATTATGTAAAAATTTTGAATTGATCAAATTACATAAAATAAAAATAAATATAATAAATAAAACAAAAGAGAGGTGAACTATGATAAAATCCTTCTCAAATTCATGGTTATTGTTTATTCTCAAACACTAGAGTATAAAAAAACTACTTTCTAGTGCATGAGTTTTCAATAGTATGGGCATGATCAAAATGCGTGCCCCTTCCCACAAGGAGATTTTTCTGCCTAGCATTCAAAGAATATGAATTATGGTTAACAAGATCCAATGCCAAAATTTGTTTGGGTCAAAAGTAGGAAAGATCACAACAACCAGAGGCATCTACCATCAATATAACTCTTTCAGAATTAACTCCACTTCATGTGGAATCATCCCATCCCTCAGCAGAGGAGGTTCATCGTTGAAATGAAAATTGTAAAAGAAGACCATAATTATAGCTTCAGTAATGTGTGGAAATAAATGTACCCACAAATTAATAACTCTCATACTTGCAAGCAACTCGAAACTATGACAAAACCATCAACGATGTAAGTGTCTTAAAAAAATTATGTCATTGTCCAAACTGCATCAGAAATTAAATCAATGATCAATAATAGTATCTAATACCTAAAACATAGTAACTATAGCATCATATATAACTCTTATGAATGATCTATGGAATGATGTAACTTTATATTTTGAAGCACTACTAATTAACTAACAAAAAATGAAATAGTTAATCTATAGTTGGTCATTTTTTAGCACCATGTTTTGACAACCTATAGTTTTTCAAAAGAATATAGAGATATATACAACTAACCAATCAACCAACCAATATATATTTTAACTTTGATCTAAAAAATAGCTTGAGAATCAGAATTTTTGAAGTATAAACCTCTTTTAAAATAACATAAATATAAAAATAATAATAAAAATATAAATTCATTAATTTATATTAAATAAATATCATAATAGACATTGATTATAGAAAACTTAAACGTGTTAAAAATGAAGAATATATTTTTAATAGAGTTATTGAAGTTTATCGAAATACATGATGATATGATTTTTTCAAATACCAATGATATTATTTTTATACATATATATTTTAATAATGTTATTGGAATATGAGAAAAATTATTTAGCTTTGGTTATAGAAATAAATTAATGCAATATTACTCTTTTATTTATTATAATTTAATTACTTGATGGAATGTGATTTTTTTATATATCTAGTTATTTGAAGTAATGTGGTTATCTTTTAATAATGAAACAAGTTAACTTTTATAAATTATAGTAATAGCTAGCTATAAAATTTCTACATATAAATTCATGATGTGTAATCAAATATATATATATATATATATAAGTTCATCTAAAATATAATCTTAAATTCCATATAAAATATATATAATTTTCGATCTTTTTTCATGTTTAATAATAATTTAAAGAATCTTTCGTACCCAAGGCTGTCTCAATTAATGTTTACGTAATGAATACATATCACAATCTGCTTTAATTGGAACTGCTAGACGACTATCCACAATATTTATTTATTTCTTGTTACCTCATTTATTACATGGAATGATGCGTGTAATATCTATTTGAAGTGTTGAATATTCTTTTTAATATTATTTTTCGTTTCTATTTTTAAATGTATTTATAAAGTATCAATAAAGAAATTTTAGGATTATTATTATTTTGTTGGGTTAAAAAGGTTGGTAATGTATTAATTTTTTTCAAATTAAATTTAAATTTTATATAATTAAAGAGAAATTAATGTTAGCTTTTTGCTTTAAAAATAAGAGATATTTTAGTACAAAAACCAATGGGTTTCTTATTTTTTTAAAATAAATATTTTCGCTGAGATCTCGTTGTTGCCCTTGTCGTGCCCGGTGCCGCCTTCTCCTGCCATGTCTTCACAATCTATGGATCGCAAAGGTGACCCTAAGGCTTCTCCTCCCCGCCCCCCGAGCTTGAAGCATTTATATTTCTTATTGCAACAAGTAAGAGCTCAACCTCCGAAGTATCGCAAAAGTTTGTCAAAACGGAAAAACATCCCTCACTAAGTACCTCGGCGTGTGGAAGAAACGTAACAATGTTAAACCTAGCCGAAAGAGGCCCCATTGGCCGTTCACAGGCCGTGGCCATCCCCAAAAAGCAAGCTGAAGAATGCTAACGTAAATCGGACAATTTCCGGTCAAGGATGGAATAAAAATCCATTTCGTTGGAAAAGGTTCTTTTGCTTTTGTGTTTGATAATGCAGAAGATAAAAGCCTGATCTTCAGAAACGGGCCATATTTCATGGGCCCTCAAGGGATTTATTTGAATAAATGGTCTCCAGACTTTGATCTAGCACTGGATGTGCCCACGGCTGTGCCTGTATGGGTGCATCTCCCACATATTCCCCTCCATTGCTGGAACCAGAGTTTGCTGCAATCCATTTGCAATGCTCTAGGCAAATACATAGATCAAGCGCCGAGGAAGGATCAGTTCTCATGTGCCTGAATATGTGTAGAGATCAACCTTGAAGTTGGATTACCTTAAGCCATCAAACTCTCGGTTGCGAACTGGACTCATATCCAAGAGCTTGACTAAGAGCAGCTCCCCTTTAAATTCCGACACTGCCACGAATACAGGCACTTCGCACGATACTGCAAGAAAAAAATAGAGGAGACAACAGAGAAAGAAAAAGGAGAACAATGGAAACAAGTAAAGAAAACAACAAACAATAGGCAGAACAATAAAAACAAAGGAAAAGAGACAGGGAACAAATTAGGGCAAGAAAGTGTAAGAATTCAAATCTCTGGAAGTAAGGAAACCATCATCATCGAGGAGGACAAAAATCCCTTTGAATCTCTCAAATCACCCTCAGATCTTCCAGAGGCAGAACGGGACGGCCTCCCCCAATCGAACAACACCGACTCTCCAGATCTAGGTAACACTTCAAACCCGATTCCAGGCAATACTTCTTCCCCTTCATATGCAGATATAATTAAAAAAGAAGAAGAAGAACACAGAAAATGTGGGCTCTTCGGATGGTGAGACCTTTGAGAGGCCATCAAAGAGAGCTGGAAGGAAATCAAATAAGGAAACTAGGGTAAAGAATCGGAAAGACAAAAAACCCTTGGAAGCCAAGCCACCATTGAGATGACCCTCGGGAGGAATACTAGACCAAGGGTTCCCAAGGGAGGTGGACCCACCCCAACAAGTTGTAAATGATGCAACTGGTCTCTTGGAACTGCAGGGGTTTGGGGAATCCCACTAAGGCAGAGGCTATTAAAGATTTATTGAAAATGGAATCCACAGACATACTCATGCTCCAAGAGACAAAAATAGAAGGGGAGATCCTTCTAAACACTAGCAACACAAAATGGAAATTTGATTCAGGAAAGGTAGTCAGTGCTAGAGGTTCGGCTGGAGGAATAGGCACATTCTGGTCTAAAAACACCTTTTCTCTAGAAATATCCTATGAGACTCAACATTGGATATATACTGAACTGCGCCATACAGCAAGCAACCTCAACTTAGCTCTGTTCAATATGTATGTTCCTGTACATTATGATGAAAAGAAAGAGTGCTGGAAGACACTCTCGAATTATTTAGAGCTACTCAATCCTAAGAATATAGTCATAGGAGGAGACCTGAACATAATTTTGGACCCCAAAGAGAAGAGAGGTGGGACCTTCTCAAGGGATCCTCTCCTATCCACAGTGGAAAATCTCATTCTCCAGTGGGATTTAGTAGATTTCAAGCCAGTGAAAGGAGAATACACTTGGACCAACAGTAGAGCAGGGGAAAATCACATTTCAGCAAGGCTGGACATATTTCTCATCAGCAGCTCCATTATGATGGATAAAAGATTTGCTTTCACCAATATTCTTCCAAAACTTACCTCGGATCACAAACCAATCCTTTTTTTCCTGAAGGAAGAAGAATACTTAGGCCCTCTTCCTTTTCGCTTCAGCCTTCTCTGGGCTGGAAGAGAAGGGTTTTTCGAAACAGTTCAAACAGCCTGGTGAATAGATGTATCAGGCTCTCCAAGCTTTGTGTGGGAACAGAAAATGAAAAATGCTAGGAAGGCTCTAAAAGAATGGATAAAGAAGGCTATAAAATCCCCCACCAGTCAGAGGAAAGAAGCAATCCATCAGCTGGAAGAACTCCAATTTGAATTGGAAGAGAAAGAAATCTCCCCCATGGATTTATAGAAAGAAAAATCTGCTCAAAGGAAAACATATTACTCCTTTAGAAGTGAAGAAGAATATTGGCGCTTAAATTCTCGCAGCTTGTGGCTCAAAGCTGGGGATAGAAATACTACATACTTCCATAGATAGTACAGGGCTTGTATTTCGTGAAACCATATTGCAGAAATCACTACATCCAGTGGACAGGTGTGTAAAGGATTTGACCAAATAAAGGAAGCCGATGTGAAGCACTTTCAAAACCTTCTTAGTGCTGAAAGGGACGGGAGCGAGGAGGATATATCAGACTTCCTCACAAATATTTTGAAACTAGTCAACCCAGATGATAACGACACACTCTTGAGCCCAGTCACAGAAGAAGAAATCTCAAAAATTGTTTGGTCCATGGAGCCAGACAAAGCCCCTGGACCTGATGGATTTTCAATCGATTTCTACAGAATTTGTTGGGAGCTAATCAAACCTGATCTTCTTAGAATGATACATGGATTCATGAGGAAGGAAAAGGTCGGAGGCGGAATAAATTCCACCTTTCTCGCCTTAATCCCCAAGGAAGAAAACCCAGGCTCCTTCGAAAGATACAGGCCGATCTCACTTTGCAATTCGTCCTACAAGATTGTGGCTAAACTTCTGGCGAATAGAATCAAACCTCTTCTGCAAAAATTAATTTCTCCAGCTCAAGGGGGATTTGTGAAAGGAATACATATTTTGGACAATGTCATCCAAGTTCAAGAAGCTCTGCATTCCAGCCACTCTCGCAAAGAACAAGGTATGCTTATTAAACTGGATATGTGCAACGCTTTTGATAGAGTTAACCACTCTTTCTTGTACAAGGTTCTCTCATCCTTTGGATTTAGCCAGGACTTCATCAACCTCATCAAAGCTTGTTTAGAGAAGAAATGGATTTCCCCCATGGTAAATGGAAGACCTGCTAATTTCTTTTTAGCCACTAGGGGATTGAGGCAGGGCTGTCCTCTATCCCCATTTCTCTACATTCTGATGGCAGATTCCTTGAGCAGAAAGTTGACTTTGGAAAAACAAAATGGCAGCATACCTGGGATTAGAATCGAGAAAGGAATTGATTCAGTGAATCATGCGCTATTTGCAGATGATTCACTTTTTCTTGGGGGAGCCTCACCAAGAATAGAAAAGTCCTTCAGAACCATCCTTCAGAAATTCTGCAGCATCTCGGGAGCACTTATAAGCGAGAGGAAAAGTGCTGTGTATGGATGGAATTCAGAGCATCACACAATCGAGAAAATTGCAAACGATCTGGGCTTTATAGGTCACGCAAATTGGGATAAAATTAAATATTTGGGCCTCCCAATAACACTGGGCTCCAACAGAAATCAACTATGGGAGGAAATAATTTCAAAATTCAAGAAGAAGATCGCTGCGTGGGGAGGCTTTTGGCTCACTACCGGAGGCAAACTCATGCTCATCAAATCAGTTCTTACGACTCTGCCCACTTCCCAGGCTTCTCTAATGTTGGCTCCAAAACTAATCTCAGACCAAATCTCCAGACTCATGCGCAACTTTCTGTGGAACGGAGGTCATGGAAATAACAACAGATTTCACTTAATAAGTTGGGATACAGTGAAACGACCACTCGTAGAAGGAGGTCTGCAAATTCGCGATCCTTTGCATGCAAACTTAGCATTGGGCTGTAAATTATTATGGCAGCTTTACACTGAGCCTAATCACTCAGTCAGCCAGATTTTCAAGCTCAAATACCTCAAAAATTAGTCAATAAAATCCTTTACAGTGGAGAAATCCCCTAAAGGAACGCAGGCCTGGAAGTTGTGTAGTAGAGGCATTGAATTTTTCAGATCCTACCTGTATCGAATTCTTGGGAATGGAAAAAACACAATGCTTTGGAGAGACAGTGTCATGGGACATCCCCCTCTAGCAGAAGTTAATGAAATCTATGAGATAAGAGATTGGTTATATGTAAAAGGAATCAGGAAAATAGAGGAAATTTCTGGTTAAGACAGCAATGGAAACTGGCAGCGCTAGATTTTTCCTAGAATCCCAACGCATTTAAAACCTCAGTTAGATGCTCTTAAAGACGCTATTTCTGACTTTGCTCCGGTGCATATAGAAGAAGAAGACTCCTGGGGCTGGGGTAAGACGGGGGTGTATACAGAAAGTCAAGGGTATCTTCAGATGCAAAGTAAAAAGGACTCGCCTCACCCGGAGTCAGTGTGGAAACAGATCTGGGACAGCTTCAGCATCCCCAAAATCAATTTCTTCTTCTGGACTTTGTTCCACAATAAAATTATGACAGGGAAAAATTTGTGCAAAAGGAACATAGTAGGTCCACACCGATGCGTCCTCTGCAAAAGCGCTCTGGAAACTTCAAATCATCTGTTTATAGCTTGCGAGTTTGCGAAGAAGGTCTGGTCCATTTTCCTGACCAGACTGACTGTGCGTCCTCCATCTCAAAGCTCGATTGACACCATGTTCTCCTCATGGAAAGCTAGCTATCCTCACAACATTGTCAGCAAATATTCATGGCATAGGGTGTGGATAACTGCCCCTAAGTATGTCTGCTGGAAGCTTTGGCTAGCCCGGAATGAAATCATTTTCAACAACATTGAATTTCCAGCAGCAAAAGTGGCGGAACAGGAAAAGAACCTCCTCTTAGAAACTTTGAATCACTCTTCAGTCAAAGATGACAACTCTCTCCGAATTGAAGAAAGGGTGTGGTTGGAGGCCTACACCTGTAAGGCCAGACTCCCAGCAAACACATGACCAATCCACAAGGAAAGATGGAAGATTCAAGAACCAGAGGACAGATTCCAACATTGGTGGAAATCCCAGGGCAAGTGCACTATTTTTTTTGATGGAGCCTCAAAAGGTAACCCAGGGAGGTCAGGAGCGGGAGGGGCGATCTTCTTTCTGAATGGGAACAAAGATGATTTCAGTTGGGGTCTTGGACTGAAAACCAACAACCAAGCAAAAGTTCTCAGTCTTCTGAAAGCATGCCAAATGGCTAGAAAAGAAAATCCAAGCAAAATCTTAGTTTTTGGAGACTCAGAATTGTTGATAAAAACAATAGTAAGCAAAAAAGGGCTCAAGGATCTGGCGCTAAACAAACATTTAACAAGAGTGAACAGAATTATGAAGGATTTCCCCTCGGTTCAAATTTTCCACATTCTCAGAGGATTAAACAAGGAAGCGGACATATTGGAAAATATAGGATGCACTTTACAAAATGGAATGATCAGTATCAATGCAGATACACCGATCAAGGCAACTATTCCCTAAGTGGAAAAAAATGCTTAAGTCAAATCTAAATAATGTAATGGTTGATTAGGCTTTGCCTAACCTGTATTTTTATCAATAAAACATAACCGTTACAAACTTAAAAAAAGAAGAAGAAGAGATATTTTCATTTAAATATAGATTTAATGGAATAATTTTTTTATTTTTATTTTAACAATGTTCGTATTCTTGTTTATAATAGTTAAATTAGGGATAGTTTTTTTTCTTATAAATTGGGATCATTTCTTTATATTATATCAATTTTCTTTAATTCTCTATTTTTATATCACGACATAATTTCACTATAAATTTATATGCACTAACATTTATAATATAATTTCTATTATATTTGTGATGGAGATGATATATTTGGAAAGCCTCTGGAATAGTGCAGAATGCCTCCAACCCTGTCGACCCTCTTGACAACTAAAAGGGGTAGTATTCACTTAGGAAAGAAAAAATAAAATTTTCTCATACCAATTGATGCAAACCTGCTATAGTATGTTAGAATAACGCTACAGAATGTGAGTTCTAATACTTAATACATACATACATTACAAATCAACAACGGTGTCTTGAAACCTTCATATGTCGCAAACCAATATATACATACCGACGCGATCAACGACGAGGTTTTTATAACATACGCATACCTAAAGAACAGTGCAAAGAACCACACAAACTAACAAAAAACTGTGAATCTGTGGGAGTTCCTTCCAGAGGGACCCACACAGCTCTTGACCAATTAGTGTGTGACCGCACTTCACATAAAATACAAATTAACTTAACACGTTAAATTCTCTTTCCTACGACTTGCAATTTTGCGCCGCGTTGACACGTGTCCTCAATTTTGCATCGTAGAATTTTAAACTTAACCCGTGACGGTACTTAGCACTAACACCTAAACATTGCGATGTACGATCAATGCCTCAATCTCCACCGTTGGCTTCTGGAGGATCTGACGGCCTGTGCTAATTCTCCCCCACAACTTAATTGTGAGATGTTAAGCACTAAACTTTAAATTTCGCGCAATGCAATGTTGCGCCACATCGACACATGGCTTCATGCACATTGCATCATGAACTTTTTAACTTTCCTGCGATGGCCCTTAGCGTTGTTTCCAATATTTTGCGATTTGCGATCACCATACTCAATCCTACCGTTGGTTTCTGCAAGATCAGATGACCTACACAACTCCCTCTCCACACTACTTCGCATCATAGGTTATTAAACTTAACTTGTGAGATCTGTTAACCGCTATTCTCTGCAATGTTTGACATCCCTTTGCCTGCAATGTGATCTTCCACTGTTGGTCAGTTGGATCCAATGAACCTCATTGTGCCTGCAAATCTGATTGATATATGCTCCATAGTAAACACAATATTACATTCAACAAAGAATATGCAAGGTTTATAGACCCACCGTGCCTACAAATCTTATTTGTATTCTCTCCATGCATCTCAAATATAGGTATTTGATTTCAATAGAGATTCAAATAATTAATTAAAAAATAACAGGGAGCCCGATCAAAGCACAAAACACTTGGGCTAATCTTGGAAATAAAGTACTATTCTAAAACAGGGATTCCGACCAAGCAGAAAACACCTGGAAATAATTTGGAAAATGGAAAACAGAGAGCCAAGCCCTTAGATGGCTAGTTTTTGCATTTCCTTTTTCTCCTCTATTCTCTCCATTCTTTCTATCGATGGCAGAACCCTGCAATGGTGGATTTGGTTTCATTTTATTCTTGTCCAAAATCTCCATTTTGTTGGGAAACTTTCCTTGAGTTTCCAAAACAATTTATTCAACTTACTCAACTAAATTCTCAACAAACCCTAAAATAACCATTATTTTATTATGAAAATTACATTGACTAAGTTAGCCCTAATTAAACTTAAACAAAATACTTTAAAAACAAATAAATACAAAGTATTTAAATACTTAGGACTGCTAGCCCTCTTTCCAAGACACAACATGTAACCACTTTTTGTCACATTATTGGCTCTACCTTAATGCTCGTGCATCATTTACAAATTTCCATTTATATGTGTAATTTTTTTTAAATAATTTTATAATATCATTAATCATAATAATATTTTAATAACAAAATTATTTTTAAAAAATAAGAAATAATAATATTATATTAAAAAAAAATTTATATATATATATATATATATATATATATATATATATATATATATATTTTATTTTAAAATTTTAATTAATTATTTTAGAATGAATATCGTAACATTAAATGTCATTAAATATTGACGAATAAGAAAAGACTTTGCAAAATGTGCAATCGCACAATTTATGAACGATTTAATTAGACTTTCACTTTTATTATTTGTGGATGAGTGATACTAAAATCTGTTTTGACTTTAGCATACATTTATCTATCTTAATGAAGTATTTGGAAGCATATTTTTGCTGAGTGCCTATAATTATTTCTTATGATGTATCTACTGAGTGGGGTAAACGTTATATGTATCGTTTTCTATGTTGAAAAATGAGATGGTGAAGGTTTGAAATCTGTTACATTTTTTCCCTTAGCTCAATATGTGGTGAATTTAGAGGGTTTAATGTCCGGAGAATGTAGAGGTTTTGAAATCTGTTCCATTGTTTTTTTTCTTTTTTTTTTTAAAACTTAATTGGAACATAGTTATGGACATTGCGTTATTTATGTGTAATTTAGATATTTTTCTTTTAAATGTAAGGGAAAAAATAAATCTAAACAAACATTTTTTTTTAAGAATCAGGAATATTGTTTTGAAAAATGATGTTTATGAAATTTCATTTTAAATTAGATATTTAATAAGGTAGAATTAGCTCATGTTTGAGTGGAGTGGTAAAGGAGAGACATGTGCGGGGTGAACGATACCCATTTCCACAGCATATACAAACCAAGTGAAAGACACCACCCACAATATTCAAGTTTGCATGCAATATTATACCTTGTAGGGTAGCCATTGTGATGAACCTCTCTTCACGCAGTAGGATACTGATGAAGGTATGAAATGGATTTTTTTTCACTTCAATGAAGAAAAATTTGGGTAGCTTACAACAACATATAAGACTACTATAAGCCAGTATTCCCATGCCTAGACTTCATCATTCGCAGGAGTGGTCATTCATGGAGTTGAATGGGTGCTCTAAGATCTAGACTGGCAAATTTTAGGAATGATCAGCAAAGGGAGGGGCAACATTGTTCTTAGAGGTCTTAGTTATTCCCTGATTTCCTCCTCTTTGTGTGGTAATGAGCCCTTTCCGTCCATGTCCCTTTCAGGTTTTATGTTTTTGTTTTCAAAATATTATTCATCCCTTTTTGTCTTGTCCCCTATAACGTTGGTTTCTTCCTCCCTTGTTTTTCATGGTGTTAGTTGTCTTCCTTTGTTTGCTTAGGATTGGCAAGGCGAATAACTAAGGTTTATCCATACAAATTTCATTCCCTCTTTTTGGGGCTTCTGCTTTTCTACTAGCCATAGAACTTCCTCGTCTTCAGGATCCACCTGCATTCACATATTGGGGCATGGCTCAATTAATCTCTTCTCTTGTAGTGCCCCTATTGTAATTATTTATTTAGGACATTTTAAGAAATTTTTTTGTTTGTAAATATTTAAATCAAAATACTGGCCTAGAAAAAAATTGGATGTTTTCAGTGACAAATGTAACAATATATATGTCATCATAAATAAAATAATTCTTATTAGAAAATATAGTCGGAGCCAACGTGACTGATCATGCTACCTTCCTTCCAGAGAATTCGTTAAATATGTTGAACCCTAAGGAGCGGGAAGTTTTTGAAGTGAATGACGTCAGAACATGAACCTCTAACATTCCAAAGATGGGTAAGTACTAGGGAACTATATGATGGGAGAAAAAGTCATGCAAGCTCGAAGGAAGGTTGATTGCGGGAGAGAAAGGAAAATTTGTTGGAATTCCAGTGAAAAAGGACAAAAGGGAAGCCTGAGGCTCGGTGGAATTTCTAAAATGGAAATTCATTTGGCTGAGAGGAACATACTTTTTCTTCTTGTATTTTCGACTATTTAGGTAAGCGTTTAATTTTTTTTAGTCTTTTAAATATTTTTTTTGAATTAGAATATGATTGTATGCATAGAAGAAGAAGAGTAAGTAGATAAGCATATAGAAATGAACTTATGAAAGGGTTCTTGTTAAATATATAAAACTTTGAAAGTAATTGTTCTTTTCTCCAAATATTTTCTCAACAAAGCACAGGACTATTTATGGATGATTTTACTTGTGGACATTATTTAACTAAATTAAAAAAAAGAGTAGCATTAATATAGTTGTATACAGCTGAAAATGAATAATTTTCATTCTAGCCTTTAAAAACCATTACAGTAAAAACACCTTGTATTAAAGGTTATAACGAAGGCTTTTAGGGTTGTAAAATTGGCAAAAATTGTCAAAAAAAAAACCATTTCAGAAAAATGTCAATTGTGGGAATAGATTTTTTAATGGAGCTTATAATGGAACTTCATCATAACAGAAAAAATAAAAATATGGATAGTCAGAGGATTTAGCGGATGTTTTTCTTCTTTATACTAAGCCACTCCGTTCTGCTACTTATATAAATGCACCACAGTTCATACATAATTAAAAGCACTGAGATGTTCAAATGAATGAGCCAGAGAAACTTAAGTGTATATGAACCTTGTGATAACGAAAAAGTAATGGTGCATTCCATTTAGAGGGCACCATACCTTGAAACGTATACTGCATCAGTGCTTATATAAAAAAACCCGTAGTCGTTCTTTATTGAAGGAACGACTCGGGGGCATGCAAAAAAAGAATTGCAGTTCCACTGCTTTCTTTTAAAAATGCAACACCAAAACATTTTGTTTACATAAATTCCACAGTACGTTGTTCATATAGAGGGACCAATGCATTCAATTTTAACTAGCAATTGCACCACATGATGCAAAGGAACGCCTTAAGAGCATAAGAGCAATGGAAAATAAATATATTGATCTAATTAAATATACAAATTTGAATTATTTTATTCAAAATAAATTTTTGGTTTGGAGAATTGTTTAGATAAAGAAATTGGGTTTTTATAACTTAAGGTTTGTATATATAGTATATAGAGTATATTGAGTTAAGGAAACAACAAAATATGAAGGCTATCTATAACAATATTGGCTATCATTGTGAAAGTTATTTACAAGTCAAATTCTATTTTGTTCAATTTTTAAATTTTGATTTTAAATAAAGAAATTGGTTTTTTATAACCTAAGGTTAGTATATATAGTATATAGAGTATATTGAGTTAAGGAAACAACAAAATATGAATGTAATGAAGGCTATCTATAACTATAATGGCTATCATTGTGAAAGTTATTTACAAGTCAAATTTCATTTTGTTCAATTCTATTTATAATAGAAGTTGAATTCACAATATTCCTTTTTGTCATGGATTATATTACTTTCCATTTTGTTCAATTCTATTTGTAAGTTTAAATTTTTGATTTGTGATGAGCGAAGTTTTGAAGAAAAAACTATCTATAATACAAGTTGAATTCACAATATTCCTTTTTGTCATGGATTATATTACTTTCCATTTTGTTCAATTCTATTTGCAAGTTTAATTTTTTTATTTATGATGAGCGAAGTTTGGACGAGAAAACTATCTAGAATGAGCGAAGTTTTGAAGAAAATACTACCTATAATACAAGTTGAATTCAAAATATTCCTTTTTTTCATGGATTATTACAAGTTGAATTCACAATATTCATTTTTGTCATGGATTATATTACTTTCCATTTTGTTCAATTCTATTTGAAAGTTTAAATTTTTGGAAGCATGTCGTGGAGGTTTCAAAGATATTGATGATAAGAGTTATCAACTAGAAAGATATAGTTGTTAAACTCGGAAGCATCTTCTGGATTGAAAAAATAATAAATTGATAAGATATAGCAAACTTCTTGGCACAATGTGTCAGTTTGCAAGACGTCCAAATAAAACAAACAACTGAAGTAAGTACTATCAGATGATTTTCAATGCATTTATGTAATTAAAATAGAGCTAGGAACTTTTGAAGACTACTTCATTGAAAATTAGAAACATCTTCATGCATGTTGGCATCAACATAAAACTGAAATGATTAGCATATATCATTGCAGACATGGTTACAACTTTTCATGGATTAGGTGGTATGTATCAGCAAGAAAGGATATTAAATTATGTTATAAGTAATGCAACTGTTACACGAACTATTCATAGTCCTTAATGATATACTCAAATTTCTTTCACAATACTAATCAAGTGTCTAAAGAAGCCATCAACACTTCCAAAATCATATATTTAAACATACAAGTTGTAAAAAATGAATTTGTTTCTATTAAAACATACAAGTTGTAAAATTTGAATTTGTTTCATAAATTTTAATAGAATCATGTGCTCAGATCTAAGATATATTTCTTAAACTCTGAAGCCTCTTCTTGACAACATGAATGCCTCATGAATGAAGAAATAGATTGTGATTTTCTACCTTCAAAATCAAATGTATTTTTTGTGTAGTTCCTCCATATTTAATCTTTACCACTTCCTATTAAGTCACCTATGTATTAGTTTTTCGTGATCTTTGAAAATATTCAAAAGATTAGTGTTCTTGTTCTTTCAGTGTCACTTTCATCACTTCAAGAGAAGTAAAAATAAGGCTATTTAGAAAATAACTCCAACACCGATATAGATTCGGTAGCATTCACTTCAAGAGAAGTAAAAATAAGGCTATTGAGAAAATAACTCCAACACCGAGATAGATTCAGTAGCATTTATAGAATTGGCAAACATGTCTTGTTCTCTAGTGTTGGCTACTCAACATATATTTCTTGATCTTGTGTACAAGAAATGAATTTGTATTTAGCTTATATTACATTAACAATGAAATTGCCAAAATTCATGGCAATCTTTCCGTCTTTCCATCACATTTCACATTTGTAGAGAAAATTATAACATAGTGTCACACGTTTCTTATGAGAGCTAAATGCTCCTATAAGAAAACAACTATGGATTTCATCACTTAAGAGTAAAAACAAGTTTATTGAGAAGAAAAATCCAACACATTTGTAGAGAAAATTATAACACATTATCACACTTTTCTTATCAGAGCTAAATGCTCCTATATGAAACAACTATAGCTTTCATCAAGAGCATAACAAACAATTTTATTGAGAAAACAACTCTAGGACTGAGAGAGATTTGGAAGCAACTGTTGAATTGGTGAACATGTTTTGCTCTATGGTGTTGGATATTGAGCATAGATTTCTTGATATTGTATACAAGAATGTAAATTTTCATGTAGCTTATACTACATTGATCATGAAAATTCTCTTTTCACTCTAAAATACCTTTGCATATCAAGATATTTGATTTCTCTTGACTCTCAATATTGATCTAGGCTATCTTAATTCCCTTTAAATAAACTACATTTGAACATGTTTTGCTCTATGGTGTTGGATATTGAGCATAGATTTCTTGATATTGTATACAACAATGCAAATTCTCATGTAACTTATACTACATTAACCATGAAAATTCTCTTTTCACTCTAAAAGAGCTTTTCATATCAAGATATTTGATCTCTCTTAACTCTTAATATTGATCTAGGCCATCTTAATTCCCTTTAAATAAACTACATTCCCCATGAATACCATGGGCTGTTTTTATAGTTTATCATTATTTTATTTTATTATTTTTATTTTTTATTGTATATTGACCTAGTTAAGTGTTCATTACATTATGTCAATCTTTTTATTTAATTTATTTTTATTTTTAATTTTGTGTAATTTGACATAGTCAAAATGTTAAACATGTCATAACAAAATTTCTATCATATTTTGTTGGAGAGCATTGTGACACAAAAATATAATATTGAAATACATAAATAGTTAGTTTCCCCTTTAAATAAACTACATTCCACATGAATACCATGGGTTGTTTTTATAGTTTAATATTATTATATTTTATTATTTTTATTTTTTATTGTATTTTGATAAATAGTTATTTTCCTTTTTTATAGTGTTTTTGATCCATTTATTAACAAATTTTTAATAACATCATTTACACTAAAAACTTGTGGATCTAATGGCCTAAAAAATTTCAATCGTCTAACATTTAATCCAATGGCTCAAACATGGACACATAGCTGTTTTCAAATAAGAATGAGTTGTTTTCAATATTTTTATTTAATTCACTTTTATTTTTATTTTTGTGTAATTTGACATAGTCAAAATGTTAAACATGGCATAACAATATTTCTATTATACTTTGTTGGAGAGCACTGTGACACAAAAATGTAATATTTAAATACATAAATAGTTATTTTCCTTTTTATAGTGTTTTTTATCCATGCAATTTAAATTAATTGGTTTGTGTGGAGTTTAATTTTATGATATAAATTTTATTTAAATCTAAATAACAATGTTATAACTTAATACATAAATAGTTATTTTCCTTTTTATAGTGTTTTTTATCCATGCAATTTAAATTAATTGGTTTGTGTGGATTTTAATTTTATGATATAAATTTTATTTAAATCTAAATAACATTGTTCTAACTTAAAAGTCACAAAAACCTAAATACTTATCTTAATTTCCCCCTTTAAATAAACTACATTCCACATGAATACCATGTGTCAATACCATGGTTGCTTTTATAGTTTATTATTATTTTATTTTATTATTTTTATTTTTTATTGTATTTTTTTTAGTGTTTTTTATCCATTTATTTTAAATTAATTGGTTTGTGTGGACTTTAATTTTATGTCATAAATTTTATTTAAATCTTAAAAATTTTTAATAACATCATTTAAACTTAAAACTTGTGGATTAAATGATGTAAAACGTTTCAATCATCTAACATTTGATCCAATGGCTTAAACATAATCATCTAACATTTGATCCAATGGCTTAAACATGGACACGTTGGGAGCTAGAGGAGGAATATTGTGACAAGAAAAAATTAATGGAAAGAGCACTCTCTACTCTATGTCTATCTTTACTGCTTAATGGGAAAGGGAAAAGGAACAACAAATCCACAAAAGTAAATTGAAATTATTAATACTTTAAAATGTTTTAAATTAATACTAACTAAACATATTTATTTATAAATTTTATATTAATATCATATAACAAGTTACACGACTGATATTTTATCATAGACAATAAGCCTGCCCACAATAGGGAGAATCTAGCTCCAATCCATTGAGAGAGAAGCTAGGTATCTTGGCCAACACGAAAATGAAGAAAATAAAAAAGATGACAACAGCGCAAATTATATTCATTTTAAAATATAAAATGAATAGCATGGAAAGAATATTGTGACAAGCAAAAATTGATGGAAAGAGCGCTCTCTAATCTATGTCTATCTTTCCCGCTTAATGGGAAAGGGAAAAGGCACAACAAATCCACAAAGGTAAATTGAAATTATTAATACTTTAAAATGTTTTAAATTAATACTAACTTAACATATTTATTTATAAATTTTATATTAACATCATATAACAAATTACACGACTGATATTTTATCATAGACAATAAGCCTGCTCGCAATAGGGAGAATCTGGCTTCAATCCATTGAGAGAGAAGCTGGGGTATCTTGGCCAACACGAAAATGAAGAAAATAAAAAAGATGACAACAATGCAAATTATAGCGGAGCATAATAGCAAGCTACGGCAAACAATTTATGGCTAGAAAAAGAATAAAAGATAGGAGATGACAATCACAAGACTCTTGAGCACGTGTTCCGGTAGAGCGACGCAATACAATCTTCTGTCTTGAATGTAATGTAATGAAATGCAACGTTGAACTAAATGTTGCTGGAACAATAGTTTGAAACTTGGAAGCTCACACTAAATGCTTGACCGACTTAAGATATTTCATTTAAAAACAAACAGATTTAAAATATATCATTAAAAAATGTTACTGGAACAACAGTTTGAAACGTGGAAGCTCACACTAAATGCTTGACCGACTTAAGATATTTCATTTAAACACAAACAGATTTAAAATATTTCATTAAAAAAATCGCAGGTAGGCAGATCGAAACCTGGGAAGACGAAAACAGAAGCTAAATTTTCACTGGCCGACTTACATGACCGGGAATCAAGCCTCCGGTTGCAGTGTTGTACTGAGAGTGAAACAATTTGGAGCATATGTTATCCAGTTTGGTGTAGTTCTTTAAAGCATCCACAATATATTTGACCTCAATTTGATTAGCGCTCTGCTAGTCGAAATAATCTGAAAGGAGAAGTTCCTTCGCGGTGTGGTATTGGCGACAGCCTCCCATATCTTGCCAATACTTGATCCCCATTTTAAATGTCGCAATATCTATCATGTAGACACTCAACAACTTTAAATTGGATATTCAACTGAGCATATGCGAGTAACAATTTCCTTCGCCATGGCCGGAGAGGAGATCACCACCATTGTAGTTTTCATTCTAAGAGAAACATGAGCAGTGTGGTATTGGCGGCAGCCTCCCATATCTTGGCAATACTTGATCCATTTTTAAATTTTGCAGGTTCAGTATCATGTAGACACTCAACAACTTTAAAACGAATATTCAACAGAGCATATGCGAGTACGAACTTCCTTCGCCATGGCTGGAGAAGAGATCACCATGATGGCAGTTTGCATTATGAGAGAAAAACATGAGAGAGGGTTTATTTCATATTGAGAAATTCGCAGGGCTTAGAGTTAGTTATTAGGTAGTTAGTAGTATAAATGAATGAGGTGGTAGATCCAATGGGTTAAAGCATTTCAATCGTCTTAACGCATAATAATGCATCAAGAATGGAAATAATATGTTGTAGAACCAAGGGGTGTTAGTTCTATGAAAGAATTGGTTCATTAAGAATTGCAATGAATTGATGCATTAATTAAAAACAATATGAGTGCTTGTAGATTTGAAATCCCTAGTGCTCTCATGTTTCGAAAAGGCACAAATTATGCTAAAATATGATGTCACATTATTTTTAATTATAGTAAATCACCCGTTTGTTTTTATTTGATTGACGCACCATTGTTTTTTATAAGATTTTCTCTTTTTTTTTTAAGACATTAACATGTCACAATGAAATTATTGTAATTCTTTAAATCTATTATTCATTGAGAAATCTAGATATATTATAATATTTAATCATCCATATATTTATCAATGGTGTAGGATTTCACAATGACATTGGATAACACAATAGAATAAATTAAATTGCATTGTGGTATATATCAATAAGAGGTTGTTTTTCATACAAAATGGGATTTTTATTGGTAACCCCTTGTCTTTCAATTGAGACATTGTCCATTATTTTAAACAAAATGTTTGATTTTCAAAGAAAAATATTTCAAAAAATACAATAGGTTGCGTTGATATCCAAATAGATCATCATTATTCATTAGAACTGCTATTGATGCTCGAGCAACTTCCATGACTTTTGTTATTTGGAGGAAAATGTTGTTGATGGCATTGATTGTTTTAATCTTCTGCAATCCTAAAAATAAAGTGTAGTCAGTGTATCTACATCAGTGAAAACAACAAAAATTCAAATAAATAATATTCATAAGTCTAAATCAAAAAGTAACGTATCATCGTAAAAAGTGACTCGCGAATTATGATTATTATTTCAAAACCAAATTGCATGCCTTATCTCAACAACTCTTTTGTTTATGTAGTTCCATACTTTATTTCCTGCAAGTTTTATACCCCATAATAAATCATATATCTAAGGTAAAGGATTTTTTTGTTCTAATAATTAAAAACGTATAGAACTAAAACAACATGGATACTTAAAAAATCCACAATTAGTTTTGGTATGCCGGCATATACTCCCAACCGCTATTTAACCTAATGCCAATCAATCCTTCTAATGGCTCTTCTTTGTATATGAGTACCTATTTGAAAAAAATTCAAGGATGGTTGTTGTAAAAACGTTTTAAACATACAAAAAAGAAAGTTTGACTTGTTAGAAGGAAACATTAAAAACTACTCACAAACTTTGAAATCAACCCTTTTCTTCCTTGTCTTGTTTTGTGCATTTAATGAGTTCCATATTTTTTTTTTTGGAATAAAATACTTAGAAATTAATATTTAATGCAAAATATTTTTTTATATGTACAAATTCAGTAATGATTTCATAGATTTTAAGCATTTTATTGTTTATATGGACACTCTTGTGGTTAAAATATTCCATTTCTTTGACCATATCCTTATACATTTTTTTGGGCATTCCTTCTCACATGTTTCATATATCAGTGCATTGATCATTTTGGATTTTCATAATATTCTTGAAAAAAATCATATATTTGAAAACTAAATATAAAAAAATCTATATTAACAAGTCAATGGTGTATATTAATATATACATGTAATTCTACAAAAACATTTTATATAATTAGGAATATTAACTTCTGAATGATTTTTTTTCTTGTTATATGTTTTTTCTATTGCAATTTTGACATGTTGCATTGACCATTTCTCTAGAAACACTTCTTGTAATTTAGATATAACTTCATCCCTAGAATCATTACATTAATTTTTGTATTGTAAGTGGAAAATACATCTATATATTTGTTCCCCTAGATCCCTCATAGTCCTGTAAAAATTTCCCCCCATTTCATTAACCTTCAACACCACTCTAGATGAGTTAAGGACCAATTCATTATCGTTTACATGTTCCATAATTTTTATTTTCTTAGAAGAAAATTGATATGTTCCTTCATTTTGTCTCCTTGTAGAACATTAAACATATATGATTTAACATATTGTTTCAAAAAAGTTATCGAGTATTCGTAAGTATATTATTAATGAAAATTCATGAAAAAAAATAATATTCAATAGTACTTTTTCATTCATCTAATTCATCATTCTACAATTTTCCTATCAGGGTTTTACGCTCTTATACACTCTTATACACTTAGATTAGAAATAATATTATCGACCTTCTTCATTTCATGGCTCTGCATGACACACACAAAATAATACATATTAGTTAAACTTACATATATTTCAAACATATTAATTTTATAAAAAAATTACAAAGAACTTTCCTGATGCATTTTTTTGATGCATTTTCATTATGTTGATCAATATTTTTATTAGTTGATACCTTGTCAGACATTTTTTATGAATATAAAACCTATTATATTCAATACAAAATGCACTAGAAATATTTTACAAATAAATCAAATAATTTTCAGCCAAAAAATCTATGGTAACCGCTGCATTTATCTTAAAAAATGCATCAAACCTTTAATTTCTTAACAATGTCGTGGATTTTTATTTTTTTTAAATAATTTTAAATTATGATGGTGTCATTTGTAACACTAAACAAACCACATTTATTTAGCAATGCTATAAGGAATAGATGCATTGATGCGTTATATTACACTTAGATCAACGATGAACAAATTAGACAAAATCGAAAGTGTTATAATATATCAGTGCATTGTATTACTTTGGTAGCCCCAAGGCGTTATATTGCAGAGTTCACATCGTGAAACATATAACCATTTTTAAAGAAAAGGAGAGTGATGACACTGTGATTTGTAAGCCTCAACGCACCACAACGATTTAATGGTGTTATTAGGAACACACACATGAATGCGTTATATTACACTGGGAGTAACGATGAACAAACTAGACATAATCGAAAGTGTTATAATTTAGCGACACATTGTACTACTCAGGTAGCACTAGTGTGTTATGCTATAGATGGCGCATCACAAATCAGATATCCTTTAAAAAAATATGGAGAGGGCCAAAAATATTTGGATTTAATTTAGTGAGTGATTCCCCCACTTTATATGTCAAGTGCCCTATATGTAGTAAATGTACAAACACACTAAATATAACATGCGTAATTGAAAAAACCTAATTCTGAAGTGTTAGAGAAAGATAAATATTGATTTTTTTTAGTTTTATTTATTTATTTATATATTATTTATTTTATTTTTGTTTTTAATTTTTTTAATTTTTAATTTTTTATTTTAATTTTTTAATTTTATTTTTAATTTTTTATTTATTTTTCCTGAATTTTAATTAAACTTAAATAGGAACATAGATCATACAAACTTTTACTAGTAAAATCAATAGTAATATTTTTATCATACACAATATTTAAGTTTTTTCTAGAATTGTGATTAAATCTAACAGAAATTGTAAAATATTTTAAGAGTAAAATTTAAGATTGTTGTTATCCAGTATTTGATTGAATCACCATACCTTCAAACTTATGATCTTTTGGCAGATCCAAAATATTTTGTAGCTCTCATCTAACATTCTCCTTCAAATGATCTCGCTTTTAATTAAACCCTAAGAAAAATTGTAATTTTTTTGTTAGTAAAATAAACAATAAAAATTTAAAAATACTATGTAGGTTTTTGAGTGAATCACGCTACCTTTTATCTTGTGACATTTTCAATAGTTTTGTTGCTCCAAACTATTATGTTTTTGGTGCAGAATGTTCTTGATATATCTCTCTTGTTAATAAATCTCTTGAAAATTTGGAAAATAAGGAAATGGTGAATAATTTTTTAGTATTCAAAAAGGCTATGAAATTATATTTTGAAAAATCAATTTGTACTAATTTATTAAATTAGAAAATACAAAAAAATGATTTTTTTTTTTTTTTTAAGTTGAATTTCTTTGCGCATTTTTGCATTCAATAGTTAAATCTATAGATGCATTTATATAGAAATTGCACCAAAATTTCCCGACTGCCATATTTTTCACACATAGACATGATTCGATATTTTTTCATTTTTTAAATCCTGAAACAATGCCATTTTTTAAAGCAACGATGCAGTATATATTTAAAATAGCACTGAGACATTTAAGTTCGTTTTAAAAGACCATTGAGACTATGAAATTATATTTCAAAAAATCAATTGCTGCCCATTTCTCAAACTAGATAAAAGAAAAAATAGTTGTTTTTTTAGTTCAATTTCTTTGCGCATTTTTGCATTCAATAGTTAAATCTTCCGATGTATTTATATAGAAATTGCACCAACATTTCCAAAGTGCCATATTTTTTCATGCACCGACATGATTCAATATTTTTTCATTTTTTAAATCCTGAAATAGTGCCGATTATTTAACGCAATGGTGCAGTATATATTTAAAAGAGCACTGAGACTTTTAAATTTGATTTTATTTTCTAAATTCAGGAAATAGTTGCGTACCGGTGCTATTTTTTATTTAAACATACCAGTGCATTTTTTTGTGAAAGAGAGCGAATATGATAACTTACTTTTTATTTTTTGACAATGATGGAAAGCAGTGTGGGTATTTTTTGAATGCACCAGTGCACTTATTATTTAAATGGACCGTTCTGGTTTATTTTGATTAGTGGACCAATGTGGTAATTTTATTTTCAGATAACATGGCATATTAATCTAAAATTATCCTTTTGGACATATCCACATGAATTAAAACAACTCATACTATACATTTTCCTAAAATCACCTTCTTTTTCAAAAATGGTTTCAAAACTATATTGAAATTTATATTGTGGTTATATGGTTCTTGAGATTGGTTTTACATATTCACACAAAATTTATTTCTTATTTTTCTCAAATATAGAGAAAAAATCTCAATAATATCAAACGGAAAATTCTTCAAATTATAGCTCATTCCATATTGTTGATTAAAGTACTTCACTGAATTATCCATTTCAATATCAAACAAGTTTAGATTTGATTTTTATTTCATTTATCTAATTTTTTTTTTTAATCCATATTAATTTGAATAAAAATGCATGCAAATTATTTGTAGGATCTAGATTTAGAGTTGAGTTTAAATACAAAAAATATTACTCCATATTATTTTGGAAAACGTTGAAAGAGCTTATGAGGAGCATCATATCGAAAGAATTTGGTAGATGAAAATGGACAACTTCTTCACCCATCCAATTGGAACATGGCATATTATAGCCACAATCCTGGATCAACGATGTTAATATTTGTTTGGTATACTAAAATTTCAAAAAACAAATTACATTATCGTACTTACTAATATAAGTGATATTGTACTAATGTCATTCAATATTTTTTTGAAATCATTATTCTGGTGATAATGACCGACCCACCTACCATCTTTCGTTGCACCCCACTACAATGTTAAATTGAATACATATCATATCATGCATGACCGAATGATTGTATTCCATATAGAAGAGAATCTATAGACAAAGATATATGTCTGAAATGTGGGTATGACTGGTACCATAGTTAAACAAATTGGGGTGAATCACATGGTGGTCCTCCTGATAGGATATCGAGGCAAATGCCTATAATATGAAGGATTAAAATAATCTTCCGTTGCAAAGAATTATATTTTTTACGGGGATGGCATGGCTCACATAGAATTATTCAGGAGTTATGTGAATCCAAACAAATTCAATAGCCATGAATCATATAAAGGATACATGTTATAAAAAATTCAAGGATGAATTACAAAGTCTACGACTCAACATATCCATGGATGGTGTCAACCCATATTCCCTCCAAAATACCAATTACATGTTTGGCCTGTAGTAGGGATTAATTCAAATATCCCCCATGGTTCTCTATGAAGAATGAACATATTATGTTGGATCTCATCATCCTAGGTAGAAGATAAGTGAAAAATATTGATGTAAACTTACAACCATTGGAATATTAATTTAAGTAAATATGGGAAGGGATACATGTGTATGATTTATCAAGAACCATACATTTTTATGATCTATTAGGGCCCATCACAACAGAGAGGATATTTACATTGTATAGTTCTTACATCAGAATATGTGCTTACATCATACAAGATTCTCTAGGATTAGGAGTTTTATGTGGTAAATAATATCATTATTTCTTTGTTAAGTAATAATATTAATGTTTCACATATTATTTTAATTCTTTATAATTGTTCAGATATTCATCGTTTCTAATGTGTCATCCTGTATACAATAATTTCACATTTCTTGTAAGAAAATGGTATTGTGGATGTGAATTTTGTGGACCTACTCTGAAGGCTAGGTGGTATAAACACCAAAAAAATCCCATGTATTACTACTACAGGGTATTCCTCTGAGAAGAACACCCTTAGAGAAGAACAACATTTTCCTTCAATAGTAAATCCGAGAGAACCCAAAGGCCCGCAATAATGACACGAGCTAGACGACTTTAACCATATAATATAGAGAAGGAAAAGGAGTTTTCAGAAATGTCTGAGTTAAATGGGGAGCCTATGTTTGATGATTCATATTTCTTCGACACAAAAGTTGACAAATTTCCCATTGGGATGAAAAGGAAATTTGTCTTTTATGAGCTCCCATATTGGGAGCATCTTAATATTTCCCACTTACTATATCCCATGCATATATTTAATTTTTTATTATTATTATTTATGAAGGTGAATATCATCAAGATAAAGTGATACATTGGTTGTTAGGAGAGGTCTTATTTCTTCAAAAAATAAAAAGAAATATTTTCCAAAAAAATAAACTAGAGGAGAGGTTGGCCCCTCTTGGTATTTCAAGGAAGGTGATGTCCCATGTATTTTAAAGAGAGATGATTTCTCTTTGGAAAAGGATGTTAAAATTAATGTGAGGTTTCCTTATTTATATGGGTCTTCACTACGATGTTTCTTCACTATGGATGACCATTTTTCGGGATTGAAATCACATAATAATTTGAACCTTCTAAGACTATGTATGTCAAAAACATGATTTCATTATTTCTTTTACTATTTTTATGTAATGGGATATTTAATAGTTAATTTTTGTATAATGTACTATATACTGTATCATTTCATTATCCCCTACTCATGCATGGGTGTGTGAACCATTAATTCCCCCAATTCCTATGACGTGCCATATCTAAATTATCTGCATTCGTACGTTGGATTGCATCAAAGGAGAATCGTATTGCTAAGATTACATGTTTGCGTGAAGAGATATCTGAGATTTTTTGTATGTTTGAGAAGGAAATTATGGAAAGTTTTATGGACTTGCAGGTCCATCTTTAATTCATCTAACAGATGAGGATGAAATACTTGGGTTCATTCCTTGTTATTGGATGTTCCTCTTAGAGAGGTGCATGAAGAAATTGAAATGTTTTGTTCAAAAAATGGAAAAACTTGAGGGGTCTATGAGAAATGTTATATATCATATGAGTCTTTCTATTATTCCATTGAGTACATCAAGTAGATTGAAAACACACTAGGTTCAGTGATTTGGGATGAAAAAAGGGATGAAGACAAAAGAGAAGGTGAGATGCTCAGAAGGAATGGAAAGAGGCTCATGATAAAGAGTAATTGCAGGATTATAATTTGTAAAATTACTACAAAATAATTATTCACACTAAACTTCATATTGATTCATATTTTGATGTCATACATACTATATATATGTTGCCTTGAGTTCATCAGGAAATTCATAAATTGAAGCCATCAACCAATTCATTATTTACAATATCGAAGCAACAGAAGTGTGGGTTGCATTGTACAAAGATAAGAGGAGGAAATGGGACACTGATATGAAAAAATTGAAATGGTTATAGTGTAAAATCATGGCTTATTTTTATCATTTAAAAGAAAATATGTCAATGATATTTCCCAACATTTGGGTTCTCGATCAAGTCAGAGATAAATAATATTCATCTAGTCATTACCCCTTTGTTGAAGAGGACCTGCTAAACATAGGGATTGGGTGGATCAAATTAGTAATGATAATCCCTTTCCATACAATTTTAACTTCATATTTTACCTTTTAATTGTAACATATCTATATATTTTGTACATTTAATTCTGTTTGGGTTATTAGACATATGCCACTATGATTTTTTCACTTCTTTATAGGTGCATTTATTCCCATCTATGTGGGAATATGGACATCATTCTCACACAAAGGATGTTGATGATGGATATATGATGCAAGACTATTGAGTGGAATTTGAGTTCGACTAATCTAGTCATGCTAGCCACTGCGATCAAAGCCTGATGTAGGGAACATCATGCTACGTTGGAAAGATACTAGAGATCATTCAAGTGGACTTCTCTTCATTCCAATGTGTTATTTTTAGGTGTAAGCGTTGGGACACATTTGATCAGAATAATGTAAACGAATACCACGATAGTAGGTTTTTATCTATAAACACTAGAAATATGTTGCTTGAAGCTAAGGATTGTTATATTTTCCCAAAACACTGCAACCAAATTTTTCTTACCAATATGCATTAGATAGGCATTGGTAGTGTGTATTAAAACACAACCCTAGATCAAAACATGGTTTTGATAATGATAGTGTTATCATGCCAAGCAATGAAAATAGTGTTATCTCTTCTACATGATTGAAATATAAAATACATCAACCTAATACATATGATACAATTTTTTTATAAAATGAAAAATGTATTTATTAATATGGAGACATAACCTTAAAAAAAATAGCATTATCGTTGTGCCAAAAACATAGTCATGGACCGACTTGTTGGACATTGAATAAACCCACATTCCCCGTGTGTTTTGTGACATGGACTAACTGCCTCTCATGGATCCTGATCTCTGGTGATGCAATCGTTGACTAACACCTGTGGGTTTTGGTCTAATGAAAATCGTGATTCCCAACAAGTGGTATCAGAGTGTAGGTCAGGAGTTCGATCGACACTGTAATGTTTCTTCCTTTCCACCTATACAATTTTTTTTTCTTTTGTCTTTCTAATACTAACTTTGAAATTCAATTCTTTTCATTTATCATTCGTAGATATTCAGGACTATCTTTGAAATATTTTATTTAATATACTTCTATTAAATATTTTTTTTATGTTGAGTCAAATACTCAACATATATATTTTTATAACTCTTCTGGTTTTTTTTTATTTTTTTTATTACTCATTAGATTTTGTATGTCCCACTCTCATATATATATATATATATATATATATACACCATATATATTTCACATTCTTCCCCATATATAAAATTTACCATATTCGTTCCAAAGTATTCATTTAATCCTTAAGGATATATGGTCTCTTTCCCTTAACAACATATATATATATCTATTTGTTTACGCGTGGTACATGTATTACACTCTTGTATGTTCTAGGCGAAATACATAATTCATTTCCTTGGATATCTTAATACGTTTCCAATATCATGATACCCTATATTTTTTCTAGCTATAATAAAGTTATTTTAATGGTCCTTTGCTAAATGGAATCATTATTCCTCTTTAACGATATTATCATATCCTTGTGTCCAGTCGATTCAATGTTTGAATATAATTTTTTTCGTACAACACATAAATATACAACGTACCTCTACTAGAATGAAACATTGGTTGGAATAATAGATATCAAATTGGTTGTACTTCATGTGCTTCATTGCAAAAGTTTGAATTAATGGTTTCATGACATTGGTAATCAAGTCGTATCTTCCACAATAACTTGGTTTTGTCAACAACTAGTATTTTAAGGTGAATTGATCCCACGACATAGAACTCAGATTTGTTTTATACGCAAAGGCCTTGATTTATATTTGTATATTCTGCGTTGTATATCCTTTCATTTATGATGATTTACCATATTATACGCTCGAGTACTCTGCATTAGATTTCATGGATTTACATTAGAGATTTTAGGTGGTAACGACGGTGGTCTCGATTTCCCCAACCCAATCCTCATATACACCATCAATTTGTGGACACATGGACGATTGAGATGATCCAAGGCTAATTAGGGTTTTGGGAGAAAGTCATATTTACTCTCTGAATTGTTTGGAAGATATTATTTTGCTTTTCATTTTCATCGTTGCCTCCTAAAGACTGAGACACTGCTCATTCCTGTGGAGTTACAAGCTATGCGTTCCAAGCCTTTACGCATTACGATTTCCTTCTTATGATTCACTTACAGGTACATATACATTGTTTTTTTCATGTTTTGATACTGATAATTAGTTTCTGTGAATGAGCATACTTGTAAGTTCTCCCCATCGACACATATCTCCGATTTGGTCGCTTACATGGTTTTGATTTTATATAAAGAATTTCATTAAAATTCTCAAGTCTGTCTCGACCCTGTTCATATGATTTGCATAGTTAAATTGACTCTGTTTTATTTGACATATTTCTCAGTCTCTGTATATAGAGATACACCTTTCTTGTAATGAGAAAGTGGTCGTTCCATTTATTTTTAGCTAACGTAGTTAAACTCTCTTATTTCATTTAAGACTTCGTCGAAAATTTTATTGTTAACAGTTGAACCAATTTCTTATAGGAATATTTCGTGGGGTCCTCTACGACCCTACTTATATTGCTTTGAGCCAAGTTATGTTGAGTTCCAGGTGCCTCATTACATGTGAGAAATCTATATCATAGGTATATCAATCATCTCGAAATTGTTTTATACAATTATTTCCATTGTTTCATTTTGACTACATAGTTTTCAGAATTTGTATTTATAACCCCAAATCAATTTTTTCGTAGCTCATTTGGGAACAAGGGTTTCATCTTATGAGGTAATTTTTTTCTTGTTGACCTGTATTAAAATTAACACCTCCTTCCTATAAAATATATTCTTAACCAATTTTTCATAATTCTTACTTCGTGCTTGTCTTATTTTAGGTAATCTTGAATCTCCTTCAGAGCTAATTCGAAATGTTATTTGGATAACCTATCTCTCGTTCGAAGTTAACTTCATTTCCCCATTTTCATTTTTAGGTCAATATTGACATTATCTTCGTCAGAGTACAAACAGTCTTCCACATGTCTAATTTATAACTCGTCCTGACATTTCAAGTCTTATTGTCCTAGATTTATTAATTGTAATAATGAACTTTTTAACAGAGACTCAGATTGAATATAAATCTTGATTATATAAATCAGGTTATAATGGTTTCTATGTATATATTATTGAATAGTATATTCTCGTTTGTTTAGTTTCAGGAGAATATATATATATATATATATATATATATATATATATATATATATATATATAGTTTTTGTTTCATGTCAACAGATTGATGATAAACTCTGTTTATCCTCCGATCTCTATTTAATGTTAATATTCATATTGTATTTTTCCCTCTGCTGTAGTTTCCTGTTTTATTTTATACACTGGAATTTATAAATTTTCCAATCATAGCTTAATGACGAGTTTCTACATAATATCCTTCTATTCTATCCTTTTTGTAGTAATATATATATATATAGATATATATATAACTACTAGGCGAGTTTACGTAAACCTTTCTTGGCACAGTAAGCTAATAATTGTGTATCAATCATTTTTATTATCCTATGTATCTCTTCATGATCCCTCCTCTTCAAGATACAGGTTTTCAACTATGGATATTTTCTCATGTAACTCTTGTAGTTATGCGAACTCACTTTTCACTCTATCTACTTACTCATATATATTTTAATAGCAAAGAAAGTATAAATTCTCATTCTATATCTCAGTGTAAAATTTTCACATTTATTTACTTTATATTAGCAAGAGGAGGCTCTCGAGTTTTAAGGGAATTAGTATAAAACAATCAATTTTAATAATTTCTAGTAAGCACCTCTAACCAAAATTTGTTAGTGTTGCCCTACTGTATCTTGTTATTATAAGCAGGTTATGACTTTTGCCAGAAATTTATCTAATATTTCATATATGTATTTTTTCCTTTTTATTATTCAAACTGAACATGTTATAAGCAAAAGTTATCATTAATACCCTAAGTCATGTTTATTTCACAAAACAAAAATCTTTTCAAGTTTAATTTATAATGTAATTAAACCAGCTCCTTTCTTGAGTCTGTATTAAATTTCCATTTTCATTTGCATGTATGATTTTTTCACTTATTTATAGGTGCATTTATTCCCATCTATGCGGGAATATGGACATCATTCTCACACAGGATGTTGATGATGGATATATGATGCAAGACTAGTGAGTGGAATTTGAGTTCGACTAATCTAGTCATGCTAGCCACCGCGATCAGAACCTGATGCAGGGATCATCATGCTATGTTTGAAAGATACTAGAGATCATTCAAGTGGACTTCCCTTCATTCCAATATGTTATTTTTAGGTGTAAGCGTTGGGACACCTTTGATCAGAATAATGTAAACGAATACCACGATAGTAGGTTTTTATCTATAAACACTAGAAATATGTTGCATGAAGTTGAGGATTGTTATATTTTCCCAAAGCATTGCAACCAAATGTTTCTTACCAATATGCATTAGATAGGCATTGGTAGTGTGTATTAAAACACAACCCTAGATCAAAACATGGTTTTGATAATGATAGTGTTATCATGCCAAGAACTCACAATAGTGTTATCTCTGCTACATGATTGGAATATAAAATACATCAACCTGATACATACGATACAATTTTTCTATAGAATGAAAAATGTATTTATTAATATGGAAACATAACCTTCAAAAAAAATAGCATTATCGTTGTGCCAAAAACATAGACATGGACCGACTTGTTGGACATTGAATAAACCAACACTCCCCGTGTGTTTCGCGACATGGACTAACTACCTCTCGTGGATCCTTATCTCTGGCAATGCAATCGTTGACTAACACCTGCGGGTTTTGGTCTAACGATAATCGTGATTCCCAACAAGTGGTATCATACCGTAGGTCAGGAGTTCGATCGACACTGTAATGTCTCTTCCTTTCCACCTATACAATTTTTTTTTTCTTTTGTCTTTCTAATACTAACTTTGAAATTCAATTCTTTTCATTTATCATTCATAGATATTCAGGACTATCTTTGAAATCTTTTATTTAATATACTTCTATAAAATATATTTTTTATGTTGAGTCAAATTCTCAACATATATATTTTTATAACTCTTCTGGTTTTTTTTTTTTTTAATTACTCATTAGATTTTGTATGTCCCACTCTCATATATATATATATACCATATATATTTCACATTCTGCCCCATATATAAAATTTACCATATTCGTTCCAAAGTATTCATTTAATCCTTAAGGATATATGGTCCCTTTCCCTTAACACCATATATGTATCTATTTGTTTTCACGTGGTTCATGTATTACACTCTCGTATGTTCTAGGCGAAATACTTAATTCGTTTCCTTGGATATCTTAATACGTTTCCAATGTCATGATACCCTATTTTTTCTAGCTATAATAAAGTTATTTTAATGGTCCTTTCCTAAATGGAATCATTATTCCTCTTTGAAGATATTACCATATCCTTGTGTCCATTCGATTCAATGTTTGAATATAATTTTTTTCGTACAACACATAAATATACAACGTACCTCTACTGGAATGAAATGTTGGTTGGAATAATAGATATCGAATTGGTTGTACTTCCTGTGCTTCATTGGAAAAGCTTGAATTAATGGTTTCATGACATTGGTAATCAAGTCGTATCTTCCATGGTAACTTGGTTTTGTGGACCACTAGTATTTTAAGGTGATTTGATCCCGCGACATAGAACTCAGATTTGTTTTATACACAAAGGCCTTGATTTATATTTGTATATTCTGCGTCATATATCCTTTCATTTATGATGATTGACCATATTATACGCTCGAGTACTCTGCATTAGATTTCATGGATTTACATTAGAGATTTTAGGTGGTAACAATGGTGGTCTCGATTTCCCGAACCCGATCCTCGTCTACACCATCGATTTGTGGACACATGGACAATTGCGATGCTCCAAGGCCAATTAGGGTTTTGAGAGAAAGTCATATTTACTCTATGAATTGTTTCGAAGATATTATTTTGATTTTCATTTTCATCGTTGCCTCCTAAAGACTGAGACACTGCTCATTCCTGTGGAGTTACAAGCTATGCGTTCCAAGCCTTTAGGCGTTACGATTTCCTTCTTATGATTCACTTACAGGTACATATACATTGTTTTTTTCATGGTTTGATACTGATAATTAGTTTTCTGTGAGTGAGGATACTTGTAAGTTCTCCCCATCAACACATATCTCTGATTTGGTCGCTCACATGGTTTTGATTTTATATAAAGAATTTCGTTAAAATTCTCAAGTCTGTCTCGACCCGGTTCATATGATTTCCATAGTTAAATTGACTCTGTTTTATTTGAAATTTTTTCTTAGTCTCTGTATATAGAGATACGCCTTTCTTGTAATGAGAAAGAGGTCGTTCCATTTATTTTTAGCTAACGTAGTTAAACTCTCTTATTTCATTTAAGACTTCCTCTAAAATTTTATTGTTAACACTTGAATCAATTTCTTATAGGAATATTTCATGGGGTCTTCTACGAACCTACTTATATTGCTTCGAGCCGAGTTATGTCGAGTTCCAGGTGCCTCATTACATGTGAGAAATCTATATCATAGGTATATCAATCATCTTGAAATTGTTTTATACAATTATTTCCATTGTTTCGTTTTGAATACATAGTTTTCGGAATTTGTATTTATAACCCCAAATCAATTTGTTCGTAGCTCGTTTGGGAATAAGGGTTTCATCTTACGAGGTAATTTTTTTCTTGTTGACCTTTATTAAAATTAACACCTCCTTCCTATGAAATATATTCTGAACCAATTTCTCATAATTCTTACTTCGTGCTTGTCTTATTTCAGGTAATCTTGAATCTCCTTCAAAGCTAATTCGAAATGTTATCATTAATACCCCAAGTCATCATTAATACCCTAAGTCATGTTTATTTCACAAAACAAAAATCTTTTCAGGTTTAATTTATAATGTAATTAAAACAGCTCCTTTCTTGAGTCTGTATTAAATTTCCATTTGCATGTATCTACATATATAAGGTATAAACATACCACAACCACTAGTTATCAATACATGAATCTAGTTTATTTTTTTTTTCTGTTCATGTACTATTTATTATAGAAGCAGTTTAAAGCTACACTATAACTATTCTAGGGAATCATTTATACTCTCTCCATATTTAAACCACCCAATGGTTTAGAGATTCTCGTTGACAGTGTTCCCTGGATTTATTTCTACTACCATACATAAATTAAGAAGAATTATCTCTTCTATTTAATTCTGTTAAAAGTAAGGAATTTCATAACACAACAACTACTCAACATAGTCCCTACAACGATTTTCAGCATTGTCTAACAACATCTTATAATTTTTTTATTTTTTTTATAAAGTTTGTATGCATACCACTTTTGTGATGACCAGTACTCCCAACCTTAGAGTTCTTTTATCCACAGAACTCACCCCTGAGCTGAGATCCTCTCCTAGAACAGACCAACCTCAATTTGTTTTGGAGTAGCTTATTTAAGCTTATGCTCCCCAAAGCTTGTTTCTAATTCTGCGCCCAGAATTATAGGATTCTTTTATTCCTGTTTTCATAGGCTTCCCTTATTTAGGGACTTTTAAAGCTGCTTTCTGCTTTTCCAGCTTTTTACCTCATCCCAACTACTCTCCACCTCATTAAGGAAATCTAGATTTTTCCTCAAAAATCTAAATTAGAAATAAATTCTTTCAAGGATTTTTGAAAGATTTTTGGGGAAAGTCTTAGCCTCTTTCCATACCTCATGGATTTGGCAAGTGATCTGAAAAAATCTCATTTCGTCAATATGCACAGAAATAGTTTATTTATTTTTCATAATTAAATAATTAATTACTTTCACACCATAATTATCCATTGGGGTCCACTCCCATTTTTACTAAAGGTCAAATGTAAAATTTGAAAACATAAAACTAGGGGTGTTACATATTCCCCCTCTGAAAACAAACACCGTCCTCGGTGTTAAAAACTAATTGCTAGAGTTCATTTTCAAAATAGATATGGATATTTTTCCATCATCTCAGCTTCTCTTTCCCACATAGCTTTTTTAGCAGTAAAGTGCTTCCACTGCACCTTTACTCTTGCTACTGTTTGGCTTCTCAATTCAATTTCTTCTCGCTCCAATATTTGAAGTGGCTCTGGAAGGAACTCCCCTTCTGGTTCCACCTGTATCAAATTCCAATCAAGAATGTGAGAAGCATCATGTACATATCTTTTTAATCACGAAACATGAAACACATCATGAAATTTAACATGGGGCGGTAGGGCTATCCTATAAGCCATTGGTCCCACCCTTTCTAAAACCTCAAAAGGCCCACAACGTCTAGGAGCCAATTTTACACAACTTCCATCATAAATTGTGCTCTTTTTGGGTTTAATACGTAGGTACACATGATCACCCACTTTGAACCCTCTTTTTATCAACATAGCTTTTCTGTCGATCTTGTGCTGTCTTGATGTTTCTTTGTATTTGTTTGACAATTATTTCCATTTCTTGTAAAGTATCTGGCCCCAATACTAGCTTATCTTCAGGTTGGCTCCAAATTAAAGGAGTATGACACTTTCTAACATAGAGTGCTTCAAATGGACTCATTTTGATGGAGGATTGATAGTTGTTGTTGTAATAAAATTCAGCTAAATGAAAGTATTCTTCCCATTTTGATGGCCTATCCATCACATACATTCTGAGCATATCTTCCAAGATTTGATTTGTTCTCTCTGTTTGACCATCCTTATGAGAGTGATAGGCAGTAATAAAATTAAATTTAGTGCCCATACCCCCAAATAGACCTTTCCAAAAGGCGGCTGTGAACTTAGCGTCTCTATCTAAAATAATCATTTTTGGGATCCCGTGCAACCTTACTATTTCTTTTAGGAACACATCTGCTACTTGGGTTGTCCCAAAAGTAGATTTTACAGAGATGAAGTGTGCAGTTTTTGTTAAGGTGTCCACCACTACCATCACTGAGTCATGTTGGTACTTGGTTCTCGGTAACCCGGTTATGAAATCTATAGAAACGGTGTCCCACTTCCACTCTGCAATTGGCAGCAGATTTAAAAGACCAGCTGGATGTTGATGCTCGACTTTAACTAGTTGACATTCCATGCATCTGGCTAAATATTCTACTACATTCTTTTTCATTCTTGGCCAAAAAAATTTCTTTTTCAAAGCTGTTAGCATTTTCTGATACCTAGGATGCCCTGAATATGGTTGTTTATGATATTCATCTAGGATCTCTTTTTTCAAGGCCTCTACATTGGTGATATACAATCTGTTTTTATAGAATATCAGCCCTTTCTGGTTTTGGGTGTATTTAGTCATTTCTTTCTTCCTCATTTTCACTTGTAGATCCTCATATTTTAGATCTTGATCTGCTACCTTTTGAACTAGTTCTTCTAAATCAAAACTAGCACTACTCCCAATGCTACTTATGTTTTGGCAAGCATTTCTACTTAGCGCATCAGCAATTTTATTTTCTTTCCCCTTGATATGTTTTATTTCCATATCAAATTCACTTAGAAAATACAACCATCTGGCTTGTCAAGCATTCAAGTCAGTTTGAGAAAAGAAATACTTGAGACTAATATAATCTGTCATCAATGCAAATTTTTTTCCAAGAAGATAGTGTCACCACATCTTTAATGCATGAATTACAATAGCATCATATACACTGTAATTCTGTTCATAGTTCTTAATTTTTCTAGATTGATATGAAATAATAGAATTTTCTTGCAACAACACTCCTCCCAATCCCTCTCTAGATGTATCAGTACACACAACAAACTCTTTGTCAGGATCTCCAATCTTCAATATAGGGGTTGTAGTGAGTTTTAGCTTTAGTTGTTCAAAACTATTTTGGCATCTTCCCGTCCACTCAAATTTGGTGCCTTTTCTCTGTAATGAAGTTATGGGATATGCTATTGCAGAAAATATTTCCACATATCTTCGATAATAACCTGCAATTCCCAGAAATGATCTCACAACTAAAACATTAGTCGGCACTGGCCATTCTCTAATAGCCTTTATTTTCTCAGGGTCAATAGCCAATCCTTGTTCAGAAATAATATTCCCCAAGTATTGAATATTTTCTTTATAAAATTCACATTTACTAAATTTAGAATATAATTGGTTTTCTTTCAATGTTTGAAAAACTATCCCTAAGTGTTCTTTGTGCTCTTCCACAATTTTTGAATAAACCAAAATATTGTCTATGAACACTAGTACGAATTTATCCAAGTACTTATTTAAAACATTGTTCATTAAGCACATAAAAGTGGCAGGGGCATTTGTCAAACCAAAAGGTAGGACTACAAATTCGTAGTGACCATACCTAGTTCAAAAAGTTGTTTTACTAATATCTTCCTCCTTAATTCTGAGTTGGTGATAATGAGTCCTTAGATCAATCTTAGAAAATATTGAAGCCCCTCTTACTTGATCAAAAAGGTCATCAATTGTGGGCAATGGGTATCAGTTTTTTATTGTCAACTTATTCAATTGACGGTAGTCAATGCACATTCTAAAGGATCCATCCTTCTTTTCGACGAACAACACCGGTGCTCCCCAAGGAGACACACTCGGTCTGATATAACCTTTATCCAACAATTCTTGCAATTGAATTTTCAACTCCATGAGTTTAGGGGGGCTCATCCGATAAGGGGCTTTGGAAACAGGTGTTACACCAGGCACCAAATTGATTGAAAATTCAATCTCTCTTTTGAGGGGAAAGTGAGGAATCTCATCTGGAAAAACTTCTTTAAAATCTCTTACCACTGGTAAAGTGTCTAATGAGTTTTCTTCAGGTTGTTGTACTAATTCTTCCACATGTACAACATATACTTGATAGCCTTTCCTAGCTGTTATTTTTAATTGTAGAGCCAATGTTTGTCTTACAGAGATTGGTTTTGGTTTTCCTTTGAGTATAAAAGGTCTTCCCTCCTCATCTATGCAATGTAGAGTTTTATCCTAACATTTCATCATGGCCTTTTTCTTTTCTTACCAGTCCATTCCTATCAAAAAATCATATGAGCCTAAGGGAAAATTGTTTAAATTTACTTATGTATGAAAATCATTTAACTTAACTGCTCTTTGAGGTAACTTATGAGTTACTTTTCTCTTGGTGCCGGTGGCTAACTGGACCAACCAAGACTGCTGAAATTTTTCAGTTTTGAGATTGCATTTTTCTACTACTTGGGGACTAATGTAACTCAAAGAAGCACCTAAATCAATCAAAATTGTAACAGATTGGTCAGCAATCTTACCTTCCATCTCGACCATAGTAGCCTGGTGTTCGACTTGTTGGTTCTCCAAGGCTGTACTGATAGTGGGTATATTCCTTGCTATATCATTCACTATGGTAGCTTCTCGATCTCTCATAATCATCTGAATATTTTGGTGTGGACAGTCCCTCAACATATGAGGTTCTCCGCAGCCCCAACATTTCGAAGGCTTCTGCATTTTAACTATTCCTTCCTTCTTATTCTCTCCATAGATTTGTTTTGAGCCAACTTGGGACTGGGTAGTTTGACTTTCCTTTGGTTTATTAAATTTTTTCCATTGATGATCCCTACCAAAGTTCTTCAAGTAAGCTGGTTTTTGTTTCTTTCCCTTAAATTCACTCTTGTTTACCCAACTTTTCCCATGCTCACCATTTCCTTTAAACTGCTGGTAGCATAATCTAGCTTTCCTCACCGCTTCATCCATATTTTTTGGATTATCGAACTCTATTTTCTCCTTGTACACAACAGGAAAAAAATTCAAAAACCATTGTACCTTTTCCTTCTCTTCACGAATATAAGGAACATACCTGAACATATTTGTAAACTTGGTGACAAACTCATCTATGGTGAACTATCCCAATCTGAGTTCGTGGAACTCCTTTTCTTTATCATCATAATAACGTTCGTTCAAATAGCAGTTTTTAAAATTGACTTGGAAATCTTCCCAAGTCACTGTTTTTTCATAAATGGCATGAACCATTTTCGTCTCCTCCCACCACAAGGCAGCCTTACCTTGCAACTGGTAGACAACTAATTTGGCCTTTAGATTTTTTTCGTATTCATAGACCTAGAAATACTTAATCATATTCAATAACCATGCCTCAACATCTTCCTCCTTCTCCCCATCATAGGAGGGAGGCTTAATCTTTCGGAATTCCCCTTGTAATTCCTTCTTCTGTTTAGATTGATGTCTAGTAGTGTCATCTTCCTCAAAATCATTTGAGAACTTTCCTTTTCTCCTCTTCCCAGAACCTTCACCTTCTTGGTTGTTCCGTGAGGTTAGTTCTGTTATCAAATTTTCCTACTCCTCACTGGCTAATGGCAACCCGACATTCTGGCTTATTAGATCAGCCATTTCCTGTTGCAACTTTTGCAACATAGCCATCAAAGGAGTGTTGGGATCTGGCATGTTATCTCCATCACCCAGATCAACATAAATTTCATCTCCTTCAGCCATTGAATTTTCAGTTCCAGTACCACTATACACTAAACAAAACAACATCAGTAAATTTTTTTTTTTTCTTAAAAATAATTTATACAGTGAGCACAACAATAGCCCAGTTTTTCAAACATGAGCTCTGATACCACTTGTAATGTCTCTTCCTTTCCACCTATACAATTTTTTTTTATTTTGTCTTTCTAAGACTAACTTTGAAATTCAATTATGTTCATTTATCATTCATAGATATTCAGGACTATCTTTGAAATATTTTATTTAATATACTTCTATCAAATATTGTTTTTATGTTGAGTCAAATACTCAACATATATATTTTTATAACTCTTCCATTTTTTTTTGTTTTTTATTACTCATTAGATTTTGTTTGTCCCACTCTCATATATATATATACCATATATATTTCAAATTCTTCCCATATATAAAATTTACCATATTCGTTCCAAAGCATTCATTGAATCCTTAAGGATATATGGTCCCGTTGATGGGAAAATCTGTCCCGTCCAACAGTAGGGGATCTCCTCGGTAAAAGGTCCCAATTAGACCTTGAACCGTTTGGAATAGGGATGCCGTCCGGGGTGTGGGTCTGGCTACCACTGATTTCTCCTTTGCTTTGGGTCTCGCTTAAACTCTATAAAATAGTGAATACACACCTAATCGACTGATACAAGACATATGCTTGATGCATTAAATGTACATTCAACACTATGAGTAGCAAGAGAAAATAATAAAGCATGAAGACCGAAGGAAGTGTTGTTAGCAACAATTCATTAGGTTCATGCCTGTAAGATGTTCTGACCATGAAAGAAATAGTTCCTCATGGAGAGGACACCCTTCACTTCCTAAAAGATTTAAATGATCACACAAACACAGATAAACAAAGTCATCAACATTCGCTAAGAAAGTGAAATAACTCAACCACCATTAACATACTCAGCAAACTGTTATGTAACTGTGAACTGAATTAAAGATACAGTTCCCTTAATCTAAAGATGTTCAGAAACCGAAAATATAATACTCAAGAGTGCTCGTACATAAAACAACACCAGATCCACAAATATATTTTACAAAATTCTTGTATTCATCATTAAATGTATAATCTACTGGTAATACAATGTACTCAGCTCGAGTCCAAAACAAAAGATCCCCTTTTTACAAGCTCCCGAAGGAGTATTTATAATACCAAACCTACCCTTTGGGCTTCCTTGACTTTCCATCTTCTTGACCGTAGGGCTGCCTTGTGACCCAGTCTTTTCTACGACCTGCGACCTGACTGGGTCGCGGGGTCGCAAGTTGTAAGAAAATGGGAGATTGTGACCTTGTGGCTTTGCGATTAAGTCGCGGGGTCACAAAATGCATAAAACCGAAGAGATGTGACCTTGCGACCTTGAGACTAGGTCGCTGGGTCGCGGGGTCGCAAAAGGGAGGAAAACCAAAGAAATGTGACCTTGCGACTAGGTCGCTCGGTCGCAGGGTCGTAAAAGGCGGAAAAACCGAAGAGGTGTGACCTTGCGACTAAGTCACTGGGTCGGGGGGTCCCAAAGGCGAAAAAATCGAAGATATGCGACCTTGTGACCTGCTGGGATTTGCGACCTCACGACCTCGGCCATCAGCGACCTGCGACTTCAACCAGATCTGCGGATTTTGTAGCAGTATTCCTCATCTCACGTGCGTTGAAAACTGGTCCTCTTGCTTGCTAGGAAAAACTCCAATTCATCGTGCAAATCGACAGCTTCTACCTGCAATCACATATCTTAGGTTACATGTCTTCATTGCTTGAATAACAATGTTAAGAGGCGCATTTAATTAATTACACAAGTAAAATGAAAACTTTGGACCCCTGTGTGGTCAAATGTTATGTCGCAGCGTGGTCCTTATCAAGTTCTCTTAAGATCCGATTGTTTGTAGTGAAAACCCATTGATGAGGCGAAGGGCTTTTGCTTGTGCCATCTCCCACTGCATGTGATGCGTTTCTAGTTCCCAGCTTTTGATTTAGTAGGGGACTAGGAATAACCAACACATATGCCATCAGTGTACCAACTCTCTCGCTTGTTGGGAAATGCTCTGTTTCCTCATGCCAACCAACAACGTCCACCATTATGTCATCGGAGATACTGGCTCGAGTAAGTTTTCCTCGTACCTTCTTCAATTACCGTAATGCAGATTAGCGTAACTATGGGCCGAGTTTGGAATGCAGACCCAATGGAACGGAAGTGTTGATTTGGGAAACATGCTGCTTGTGTTCTCCACAATGAAAACTATGTCGGGCTCCAATGATACTTTCATCATGTTCGAAAGTTTGCGCCAAGATCTTACTGAGGGAACGCCCCTTCGAAATGGGGTTGATGAGTCTGCATGCTGTCATGAAAAATAAGGTGAGGGCGCTGCTCCTTAGTGAAGTTGCAGGAAGGAACGCACTCTGACAAATCTCTTTCCCTTCGAACAACTTCTGTCTTCATGGTGGCAAGTCAGGTTATAAGCAGACCAACACCATTGCTATGCTATATTCACACGATGTTAACAAAACCAGTCTTGCAAAGGAAATCTAATAACGTTGATCTGCTGGACCTGCATTGATATTTGAGTTAGTTATTTCACGCCCTCTTTGGAGGCAAGGATGGTCATGTCAACAAAATCATTTTAACTTGCGGCTGTTCCTAATATACTGATTTAACATTGACCCTTAAGCCTCCTTGAATCAGCATCTTCGACATAATTTTTAGGGCGGAACTTTTATCCTGTAATAGAACATTTCTCATCTACTGTAATGGAGAGATTTGTCATTCTGGAAAAATGCTCCACAGCCGTTGCTACATTGGTTCGATGGAGCGTTTCGCTCTTCCCTGGCAGATCTGTATTTTATGACAATGACAGAGCTGTCACAGCGAAGACTATGCATATGCATTCAGGATGGAATAATATTTCCAGTTTTCCACGCCGTCACAACTCAATCCACAGCTAAATCCATGCGCCTGCATTCAGGATGGAATTATATGCCATTTTCCGTGCTATCACGGCTAAATTCACGCTGGAGAATATCCAAACAATGCTCGCCTCCACTGAAACAATGATTTAGTAACACGGTGTACGTGGTGTGAATTCACAGCTAAATCCTTGCTGAGCATTTTCATTTCTGACAATAGTTCCATATTGAAGCGCTGAAGCCGCCCTCCTTCTATTCCGAACGCTACAAAAAACTCTGCATGCACCGTTAAGGCTTATCCGAATGACAGGTGATAATATTTCACCAGTCTCTCTCATGAATTCTCGGCTACAATGATTGGAGACGGTTGGACGAACTCGTGAAGTTTCCCTACTATGTCGATTCTGTGTAACAATAAAAATCCGGAAAGCTGATTTTGTCGAAATATGCCATTCTTTTTCCTGTGTTGCATAGCCTGAAGCTGCGGCATGCGGGGCTATTGTGGACAGACTTTGCGTCAGAATTCTCAGATTTGGTGCGATAATACCAACGTTTGAAACATCTACCAAACCGGCAGATTAGATTACCATCTGTTCGACGTCCTTTTAGCAAGCTGACTCAGCTCTTACAGTGGTTGTGGCCCCTGGCTTGGCCTTGGTGGTGAGCTGGGTCTGTGCTATCGCCCATGGCGTATTTGACGACCCATCCATACCCACCACCTGATGGTTAACGAACCCATGGCACGCTAGAAGGTCCTCCGGTGATGACACGTCCTCTGGTTGCCTCGTATTACTAATCTTCTGTGTCGTTTTAAACATAGGCTATGAGTTGTCAAATGTAATTTCACCATAGCAATTATAATAATGCCACTATAGGTCTGTTACAATGTTTTCTCCACATCTAAACGCAAATTTTGATCAAATATTATATATCTGCTTCCAAAGATTAAAACTCTGCCACATAAATGTTTAAGTCCATTCGTAGTGTATTTTCATACATTTCTGATCCATGTCTCAACGCAGAGTCGACCACCATATATATCTCTGTCCCACACGTTTTATCACAGTTTAAAACTCCACCATCATCCACTTGTGATTGTCTTCATAGCTCTACATCTCTTTTGATCCCACTCACTCGATGATTATTATATCATGGTTACTTACGCTCCACATGTCTCACCATCATTTGAAACTCCACCATAAAATTTTGACTGCTATGCATATATATTTGCTTCGTTTTCATTTGGCTACATGCAACGTAGACATTAAACGTTGGACTCCATGCAATGTAAACATTGAACGTTGGACCATAAAATAGATATCTGCTCCACCTTTACTATACAACGCGATCACCAAATATGTCTGCTCGGCGCCCATTTGTCACGTGTCCATGGTTTCGTTGCACCATCACGCCATAGCTATTACAACATGCCACTGTAGGTTTTGTTCCACTATTTCGTTCCATGTTAAACACAGCTTTGGACAACTATGTATCTGCTCCTAATGTTTCATGATAGGTTGAAACCTACCATCCGAATGTTTGACTCCATGTTTAAAAGCACCTTTTGACCAAATATTTTATATCTTCTCTAAAGAATAAAAATCCGCCCCATGCTTTAAATATAGGTTTCGATTACTATGTCCATCATAGAAAAATTTGAGTTCATTTGTAATGTTTTTATGATATCGTTCCTTTAACCTTATATGGTTTTAAAACCATATGGTTGGCGCCTTGTTTTAATTATATTATATTTAAAACCATAGCCTTAGTCCGTTCACTTGCACCCACCGTGTAGCTAGGTTCAACGAAGATTGCTTTCCAAAGGTGCGTTTATACTTTTGAAATTGTGCCAAACTTGCCAATGTTTATGTTGCCTCCTACTAACATAGTAGAATTTGGGATTGTTTCTTCCTCAACACCCCCACCAACATGTAGCTTCCTAGTAATTGTGTAATCATCACTTTCATCTTCAAACAATCTCATCCTCAAGGTTGTCAAGAATTGATAGACTAACACCATGATGAGTAAGAATGTCATCTTCTCCATCTGATAGAGTGTATTTTTCACTTTTAAGCATTTGTGACTATCGCTCACTCTGGAATCTAATGATAGCCTTATCTGTCATCATTTTCCCCAGACCGCATGACCAATAAAACATTAGCTTTGCCACCTTGTTCGTATTCCTATAAGAGAGTTTTCTTCCTCGTGATTGACAACTTCCCTGACCATTGTGCTCTTGTTATTTGGGTTCCAATCTCTTCCTCCCAATGCGATGGTGATATTCTTTGGTATATCATCTTTGGGATCGCCTGCATGTAACATTATAACACTAATTAGTTTACAGTTACATCTTAGAGAACAGTGCCCCCAAAATGATAATATTAGACTATGAGCTCGGCGAAATGCTAAAAAAAAGTTCCTGGAAAATCCATGATGCAAGCGCTCCTAATGTAAATACACACAAGTTTCTTGTCGAATGTATGTATGGCGATCCTTCGCACACGACGTGATTGCAACAACAGCGCCTGATCATGAGGGTGAGACAACTCATGAGGGGTTGGGGATAGGTCGCTGGGATGTCACTGATTGCAGGTTCGGGGAAAGAAATTAATGACAAAGCGAGCAGAGGGGGACCCGAAATTTTAAATATACCCAAAATTTTGGGTGGTGTTGTAGCAGCTACAACAAATGGCGAACAACTGGTAGAATCCAGCATCTCTGTCAGTGTCACAACAAAATTTTGAGTCCAGATAGTAATGCAAGGGAATATTGAACAAGTTCCGCGGGTACTCTTTGTATTACTTTGGCCCCTTACAGGTATGCCTAATCCTTGTGCCTCAGCTAAGTCTCGCTAATCAGAAACACATCAAAGAGAAAGCTCACAGGCACCAGTAGCTTGTTGATGATGTGAAGAGAAAGGCACTCGGTTTATTATTTTCAGGATTTTTAAAGTAAGTTTCTGGTGTTGCTCCACTGCCAGCAAGGCCTGGACAGTACCCCGGCGGAGTCACTTCAAGAAATCACAAACGTTGCTCCACTGCCAGCGAGCTTGGTCAGTACCCCGGCGGAGTCATTACATTACCTCTCTGCGCAAGAAGCCTTTCTCGATCCTTTACCATTATTTGTTTCATGTGCTTGCGGCACTTATTTTCATGTGCTCATGGCACTTATTTTCATGGGCGGATGAGGGATCCCGACTTATTTTACGGGAAAGAGAGGTTGTTTCTTGTTTTGTAGAAACTGAAAGATATCCCGATTTGGGTTTCCCTTTGTGCCAAACCTTCACATCCCATTCACCACAATAGGTGAAACGCGCAAAACAGATCATTAAAACATCCAAGACTATGTTGGGCACAAGGCTTAGGCTTACGGGTACGGGCCATTTCAAACTCATTAGGTCTCCCACAGACAACCGGCTCGTATCTCCCCAGACAATAAGTTTAGACTCATAGGCATCTTGTTGAGAAAGCGACTTCAATGACTGGTCCTAAGAGAAATCTTCCTCTTGAGATAGCCACCGCATCCTCATGCAAAAAAATGGGGTTACTGTTTCAACAATAGGGGAAAAACAAGATTGCAAGGTGATAGGGTTGCAATGAGGGCTCATGAAGTGGTAGGTGATATGACAAAAATGATGGGAGGGAGAGAGCATACAACGCAATGTAATAGGCGAGGCTTAAGATGCAATGCTACACCATGTGGGAGAATGATCAACCAATAGTAAGTGAAAATACAGGCAGTGATTATTTATGCAACAACAAGTAACTGAAAAGGAAATGAAAGGAAAATACTTGTAACATGATGATGCCTAACATAGTAATCGTAAACAAAAATAGCAAACATGCTTTTAAATCATAAAGTAAAATTTGGCAAGTAAACCTAATTAACTTTGAACTTAAAATTTTATTAACAGGTTCTAGCTAGCCTACACCTAAATCCTAGTTTAACCCATGAGGTGACTGGGTTATGTAAAATCAGTTTTCCAGTGCAGCCACCACATTAATTTGCATCCTGCAATGACAACAATGATCAGGATCAGAGCCAGTATCCAAAAACGTGTAGTAGCAACAAAACTTACCTGAGGAGCAGCTGCAATGGAAAGACAATCATAAATACTTGCCAAAGAACATGATAGAATAGATTATGCAAGCTGAATCCCACTCGCATCTTGATACACGGCAGTACGTTCTTGAGACTTAACATTTATGAATGACACACATTCATTCATGGACAATCCTGGGTCTGATGGGCGCTGGGTAAGACGTTTCCTATTTGTAGGCAAATCCACCGAATAGGGTTGGTCGAGTTGACTGGCAATCTCATCATGGTGTTGAGGACCATCAGTTTTATGGAATGGAAACAATAAGCAAGTGCCAGGCGAATTATAGATGCATGCGCATCCGAGTGTAGAAACCCTAGTTTTGAAAACCCTAGTCCAGGGTCACTCCTCGGTTGGGTCAAGGGTATGGGGATCTGAATCCATGTTTAGTGGAGCCTAAAATTCCTCACCGCCTTGAACAAAATCCAGACCTTCGAGCGGGGGTTTTCCCAACGTCGATTGCTTGGCGGGATAAACAGGTGAATGGGCGTGATCATCAATTGTAGTGATTGGAAAGATATCAGTGAGCTCTATATTAGTTTGGTGAAATGTTTGCACGCTAACAGATTGATGATCCAATGTATCAGATTCTTTAGATTTGCCAGGATGGGGTGGATTTACCGTAAGGTTTCTGGGCAGTTGAGGGATTTGGGAAAAATCACAGGTTAGTGTCTGATTGCAAGTGATACTGGCTGGGCAACAACTGGAAAGATCAGAGACAATGGCTGGTGTTTTCTTGCCAATGAATAAATTGGGGTATATCGGTTGTTGCACACCAGTTGTTGGGGGACAGGAAAATGTGCTGAGGGAAACCTTGTGAGAATGAAAAATACGCCTAGATGAAATGATATCCGACGTAGTTATGCTGGGAGAAGCATGGTACTTGGGAGTCATTATTTCAGAAACCCTAACTTGAGAAACCCTGGTTGGAGTTGTTTGAGGGGCCTTGTCAAGATCAGAAGGACTAGGGGTAATGGCTGGCATAAGCGTAAGCACCTCGATCCCCTGATGGGTACTTGAATCTTCCCAAAGCGAATCATCGAATGCTTGTGTCTCCATATGGTTGGAAAAGAGATGTGAGTGACAATCCTTAGCGGTATGATTGAATATGTTTTCATATGAGGAGTGATCGCTACAACCATCGATGTGGTCGAGTTGGGTACTTGGCATGTCAGGCTCCCCAAGAGCTACCGACTGGGATGGATCAATAAAAAGGACATCTTGAGGTTGCTCAGACAGGAAATTGCTCCTATGGTTGTCTAAAAATTTCGAGTGAGACAGATCAGATTTAAAAGATTCATCGATTTTGGACTGTGATTGTGAAACACCATCTCCGTGCTTGTGATTGTCGCCAATACCAGTATAAGGAAATTTTGAATGTCTCGAAGAAATTACTAGTGTGACGGGATCGGGAAACCAACCGGGGAATAATGAACGAATAGATTGAATCGTAGGGGCATTAACCTTACGAGGCTTTTCAACACGCACATCTGTGTTATTCAGAGAAAATGATGATCTGGAAGGCTTTGTAAGGGAATCAACTTTATGCGGGGTAGGAGTCGATTCATAATCAGTATGTGAACGAGATTTAGGTTTGTGTCCAGGGAGACACCGAGTAGGCTCGAGGTAGGTTTCATGTACTGAGAGAGATAATGAGCCACTGTAGTTTTCAACATCAGATTCAACATGGCGCGTGAAATATTCAAAGGGAGTACCGTAGGCTTCATCCCCATGCACCCATCCATCATTTCTCAGAACTTTCAAGATCGTACTTCGACTATCTGACAACGCAGGAGGAGGAGCGAGAATGTCGCACATAGCAATACTCTCCTTGGTGGCCTGAATGTGGTCTAGACTCGGGGAGATGGACAAAGCATCATTAGGGACAAAATTGGAACAACCGGTAACTTGCGGGTCATCATAGGGAACACTAGGATCTAACTGAAATTGTTCAAGGGAAACGAGAATCACATACTTGAACTGTTCACTTAAACATTTCCAATCGACATCCCCCTCAGGAAACTCAAAACAATAATAAACGAATCTGATAGCGAACTCATGCAAAGATTCCTGAGGTTCCATTATGATGTCATTTAACTTTATCAGTACACTTTGCAAATCGTACCTGTGGAAAGCTTGCCGCAATTCACTGGCGAGTTGTTCAAACGAATGGATGGAAGCTTTCGGCAATGTGCGACACCATTGCTTAGCGTGACCTTCGAGGGTGAGGAAGAAAAGAAAACAAATCAAAACTTCATCGCCAAGTTCATAGTACTCACCAAAGTCACAAAAATCTAAAAAGTGTTGGGTTATGGACACCCCATTTTCACCATCAAATTTTAACTGGGACAAGTGATACATAAGTTCATCGGGGATGAAGTATCGAGGTTCATAAAACTCTGACAAACATCTCGGGAGAATGATTTGGTAATGAGCCATTACAGATATGAGATTAACTACCGGCTCTAAGGGCTGAACTTGTCATCTAGCCCTCCTTCTAGCGCCAATTCTGTTGACGGGAAAATATGTCCCGTCCAACAGCAGGGGATCTCCCCGGTAAAAGGTCCCAATTAGACCTTGAACCATTTGGAATAGGGATCCCGTCCGGGGTGTGGGTTCGGCTACCACTGATTTCTCCTTTGCTTTGGGTCTCGCTAAAACTATATAAAATAGTGAATACACACCTAATCGACTGATAAAAAACATATGCTTGATGCATTAAATGTACATACGACACTATGAGTAGCAAGAGAAAATAATAAAGCATGAAGACCGAAGGAAGTGTTGCTAGCAACACTTCATTAGGTTCATGCCTGTAAGTTGTTCTGACCATGAAAGAAACAGTTCCTCATGGCAAGGACACCCTTCACTTCCTAAAAGCTTTAAATGATCACACAAACGCAGATAAACAAAGTCATCAACATTCGCTAAGAAAGTGAAATAACTCAACCACCATTAACATACACAGCAAAATGTTATGTAACTATGAACTGAATTAAAGATACAGTTCCCTTAATATAAAGATGTTCAGAAACTGAAAATATAATACTCAAGAGTGCTCGTACATAAAACAACACCAGATCCACAAAGAGATTTTACAAAATGCTTGTATTCATCATTAAATGTATAATCTACTAGTAATACAATGTACTCAGCTCGAGTCCAAAACAAAATACCCCCTTTTTACAAGCTCCCAAAGGAGTATTTATAATACCAAACCTGCCCTTTGGGCTTCCTTGACTTTTCATCTTCTTGACCGTTGGGCTGCCTTACGACCCAGTCTTTTCTGTGACCTGCGACCTGAGCTGTTGTTGCGACCTGCGACCTGACTGGGTTGCGGGGTCGCAAGTTGTAAGAAAATGGAAGATTACGACCTTGCGACTTTGCGACTAAGTCGCGGGGTCGCTGGGTCGCAAGTTGTAAGAAAATGGGAGATTGCGACCTTGCGACTTTGCGACTAAGTCGCGGCGTCGCGGGGTCGCAAAATGCATAAAACCGAAGAGATGCGACCTTGCGACCTCGCGACTAGGTCGCTGGGTCGCGGTGTCGCAAAAGGGAGGAAAACCAAAGAAATGTGACCTTGCGACCTTGCAACTAGGTCGTTGGGTTGCGGGGTTGCAAAAGGCAGAAAAACCGAAGAGGTGTGACCTTGCGACTAAGTCGCTGGGTCGCGGGGTCGCAAAGGCGAAAAAATCGAAGATATGCAACCTTGCGACCTGCTGGGATTTGTGACCTCATGACCTCGGCCATGAGTGACCTGCGACTGGAAGAAATCTATGACCTACGACTTCAAGCAGATCTGTGGATTTTATAGCAGTATTCCTCATCTCACGTGCTTTGAAAACTGGTCCTCTTGCTTGCTAGGAAAAACTCCAACTCATCGTGCAAATCGACAGCTTCCACCTGCAATCACATATCTTAGGTTACATGTCTTCATTGCTTGAATAACAATGTTAAGAGGCGCATTTAATTAATTACACAAGTAAAATGAAAACTTTGGACCCATGTGTTGTCATATGTTATGTCGCAGCGTGGTCCTTATCAAGTTCTCTTGGGATCTGAATGTTTGTAGTGAAAACCCATTGATGAGGCAAAGGGCTTTTGCTTGTGCCATCTCCCACTGCATGTGATGAATTTCTAGTTCCCAGCTTTTGATTTGGTAGGGGACTAGGAATAACCAACACATATGCCATCAGTGTACCAACTCTCTCGCTTGCTGGGAATTGCTCTGTTTCCTCATGCCAACCAACAACGTCCACCATTATGTCATTGGAGATACTGGCTCGAGTAAGCTTTCCTCGTACCTTCTTAATTTACTGTAATGCATATTAGCGTAACTATCGGCTGAGTTTGGAATGCAGACCCAATGGAACGAAAGTGTTGATTTGGGCAACATGCTGCTTGTGTTCTCCACAACGAAAACTATGCCGGGCTCCAATGATACTTTCATCATGTTCGAAAGTTTGCGCCAAGATCTTACTGAGGGAACGCCTCTTCGAAATGGGGTTGATGAGTCTGCATACTGTCATGACAAATAAGGTGAGGGCATTGCTCCTTAGTGAAGTTACAGGAAGGAACGCACTCCGACAAATCTCTTTCCCTTCGAACAAATTCTGTCTTCGTGGTGGCAAGTTAGGTTATAAGCAGACCAGCACCATTGCTATGCTATATTCACACGATGTTAACAAAACTAGTCTTCCAAAGGAAATCTAATAACGTTGATCTGCTAGACCTGCATTGAGATTTGAGTTAGTTATTTCACGCCCTCTTTGGAGGAAGAGATGGTCATGTCAACAAAATCATTTTAACTTGCGGTTGTTCCTAATATACTGATTTAACATCGAACCCTAGGCCTCCTTGAATCAACATCTTCGACATAATTTTCAGGGCGGAACTTTTATCTTGTAATAGAACATTTCTCATCTGCTGTAATGGAGAGATTTGTCATTCTAGAAAAAATTCTCCACAGCCGCTGCTGCATTGGTTCGATGGATAGTTTCGCTCTTCCCTGGCAGATTTGTATTTTATGACAATGACAGAGTTTTCACAGCGAGGACTATGCATATGCATTCAGGATGGAATAATATTTCCAGTTTTCCATGCTATCACAACTCAACCCATAGCTAAATCCATGCGCCTGCATTCAGGATGGAATTATATGCCATTTTCCGTGCTATCACGGCTAAATCCATGCTGGAGAATAGCCAAACAATGCTCGCCTCCACCGAAACAATGATTTAGTAACACGGTGTACGTGGTGTGAATCCACAGCTAAATCCTTGCTGAGCATTTTCGTTTCTGACAATAGTTCCATATTGAAGCGCTGAAGCCGCCCTCCTTCTATTCCAAACGCTACAAAAAACTCTGCATGCACCGTTAAGGCTTATCCGAATGGCAGGTGATCATATTTCACCAGTCTCTCTCATGAATTCTCGGCTACAATGATTGGAGACGATTGGACGAACTCGTGAAGTTTCCCTACTATGTCGATTCTGTGTAAAAATGAAAATATGGAAAGCTGATTTTGTCGAAATATGCCATCCTTTTTACTGTGTTGCATAGCCTGAAGCTGCGGCATGCGGGGCTGTTGTGGACAGAATTTGCGTCAGAATTCTCAGATTTGGTGCGATAATACCAACGTTCAAAACATCTACCAAACTGGCGGATTATATTACCATCTGCTCGACGTCCTTTTAGCAAGCTGGCTCAGCTCTTACAGTGGTTCGGGCCCTTGGCTTGGCCTCGGTGATGAGCTGGGTCTGTGCTATCACCCATGGCGTATTTGACGGCGCGTTCATACCCACCACCTGATGTTTAACGAACCCATGGCACACGAGAAGGTCCTTCGGTGATGACACATTCTCTGCTTGCCTCATATTACTAATATTCTATGTCGTTTTAAACATAGGCTACTAGTTGTCAAATATAATTTCACCATAGCAATTATAATAATGCCGCTATAGGTCTGTTACGATGTTTTCTCCACATTTAAACGCAAATTTTGATCAAATATTATATATCTGCTTCCAAAGAGTAAAACTCTGCCACAGAAATTTTTAAGTCCATTCGTAGTGTATTTTCATACATTTCTGATCCGTGTCTCAACGCAGAGTCGACCGCCATATATATCTCTACCCCACACGTTTTATCACAGTTTAAAACTACACCATCATCCACTTGTGATTGTCTTCGTAGTTGTGCATCTCTTTTGATCCCATTCGCTCGATGATTGTTATATCATGGCCGCTTGCGCTCCACATGTCTCACCATCATTCGAAACTCCACCATAAAAGTTTGACTGCTATGCATATATATTTTCTTCGTTTTCATTTGGCTCCACGCAACGTAGGCATTAAACATTGGACTCCATGAAACGTAAACATTGAACGTTGGACCATAAAATACATATCTGCTCCACCTTTACTATACAACGCGATCACCAAATATGTCTTCTCGATGCCCATTTGTCACGTGTCCACGGTTTCGATGCACCATCGCGCCATAGCTATTACAACATGCCACTGTAGGTTATGTTCCGCTATTTCGATCCATGTTAAACACAGCTTTTGACGACTATGTATCCGCTCCTAATGTTTCATGATAGGTTGAAACCTACCATCTGAACGTTTGACTCCATGTTTAAAAGCACCCTTTGAAAAAATATTTTATATCTTCTCTAAAGAATAAAACTTCGCCCCATGCTTTAAATATAGGTTTCGATTACTATGTCCATCATAGAAACATTTGAGTTCATTTGTAATGTTTTTATGATATCGTTCCTTTAACATTATATGGTTTTAAAACCATATGGTTGGCGCCTTGGTTTAATTATATGATATTTAAAACCATAGCCTTAGTCCGTTGACTTGCACCCACCGTGTAGCTAGGTTCAACCAAGATTTCTTTCCAAAGGTGTGTTTATACTTTTGAAATTGTGCCAAACTTTCCAATGCTTATGTTGCCTCCTTCTAACATAGTAGCATTTGGGATTGTTTCTTCCTCAACACCCCCACCAACATGTAGCTTCCTAGTAATTGTGTAATCATCACTTTCATCTTCAAACAATCTCATCCTCAAGGTCATCAAGAGTTGATAGAATAACACCAGGATGAGTAAGAATGTCATCTTCTCCATCTGATAGAGTGTATTTGTCGCTTTTAAGCATGTGTGACTGTCCCTCACTCTGGAATCTAATGATAGCCTTATCTGTCATCATTTTCCCCAGACTGCATGACTAATAAAACATTAGCTTTGCCACCTTGTTTGTATTCCTATAAGAGAGTTTTCTTCCTCGTGATTGACAACTTCCCTGACCATTGTGCTCTTGTTAGTTGCGTTGCAATCTCTTCCTCCCAACGCGATGGTGATATTCTTTGGTATATCACCTGTGGGATCGCCTGCATGTAACATTATAACACTAATTAGTTTAAAGTTACATCTTAGAGAACGGTGCCCCCAAAATGATAATATTAGACTATGAGCTTGGCGAAATGCTAAAACAAAGTGCCTGGACAATCCATGATGCAAGCGCTCCTAATGTAAATACACACAAGTTTCCTGTCGAATGTATGTATGGCGATCCTTCACACACGGCGTGATTGCAACAACAGCGCCTGATCATGAGGGCGAGACAACTAATGAGGGATTGGGGATAGGTCACTGGGATGTCACTGATTGCAGGTTCGGGGAAAGAACTTAACGACAAAGCGAGCAGAGGGGGACCCGAAATTTTAAATATACCCAAAATTTTGGGTGGTGTTGTAGCAGCTACAACAGGTCCCTTTCCCTTAACACCATATATATATATCTATTTTTTTTCGTGTGGTACATGTATTACACTCTCGTATGTTCTAGGTGAAATACTTAATTAGTTTCCTTGGATATCTTGATACGTTTCCAATGTCATGATACCCTATACTGTTTCTAGCTAAAATAAAGTTATTTTAATGGTCCTTTGCTAAATGGAATCTTTATTCCTCTTCGACGATATTACTATATCCTTGTGTCCATTCGATTCAATGTTTGAATATAATTTTTTTCTTACAACACATAAATATACAACGTACCTCTACTGGAATGAAACGTTGGTTGGAATAATAGATATAGAATTGGTTGTACTTCCTGTGCTTCATCGGGAGAGTTTGAATTAATGGTTTCATGACATTGGTAATCAAGTCGTATCTTCCACGGTAACTTGGTTTTGTCGACCACTAGTATTTTAAGGTGATTTTATCCCGCGATAGAGAACTCATATTTTTTTTATACGCAAAGCCCTTGATTTATATTTGTATATTTTGCATCGTATATCCTTTCATTTATGATTATTGACCATATAATACGCTCAAGTACTCTTCATTATATTTCATGGATTTACATTAGATATTTTAGGGGGTAACGATGGTGGTCTCGATTTTCCCAACACAATCCTCGTCTACACCATCGATTTGTGGACACATGAACGATTGAGATGATCCAAGGCCAATTAGGGTTTTGGGAGAAAGTCATATTTACTCTCTGAATTGTTTCAAAGATATTCTTTTGCTTTTCATTTTCATCGTTTCCTCCTGAAGACTGAGACGCTCCTCATTCCTGTGGAGTTACGAGCTATGCGTTCCAAGCCTTTAGGCATTACGATTTCCTTCTTATGATTCACTTACAAGTACGTATACATTGTCGTTTTCATGGTTTGATACTGATAATTAGTCTTCTGTGAGTGAGAATACTTGTAAGTTCTCCCCATCGACATATACCTCCGATTTGGTCACTCAGATGGTTTTGAATTTATATAAAGAATTTCGTTAAAATTCTCAAGTGTCTCTTGGCCCGGTTCATATGATTTCCATAGTTAAATTGACTTTGTTTTATTTGAAATTTTTGCTCAGTTTCTGTATATAGAGATACGCCTTTATTGTAATGAGAAAGAGGTCGTTCCATTTATTTTTAGCTAGCATAGTTAACCTCTCTTATTTCATTTAAGACTTCCTCTAAAATTTTATTGTTAACACCTGAATCGATTTCTGATAGGAATATTTGATGGGGTCTTCTACGACCCTACTTATATTGCTTCGAGCCGAGTTATGTTGAGTTCCAGGTGCCTCATTACATGCGAGCAATCTATATCATAGGTATACCAATCGTCTCAAAATTGTTTTATACAATTATTTCCATTGTTTCATTTTAACTACATAGTTTTCAGAATTTGTATTTATAACCCCAAATCAATTTGTTCGCAGCTCATTTGGGAACGATGGTTTCATATTACGAGGTAATTTTTTTCTTGTTTACCTGTATTAAAATTAACACCTCCTTCCCGTGGAATATATTCTTAACCAATTTTTCATAATTCTTACTTCGTGCTTGTATTATTTAAGGTAATCTTGAATCTCCTTCAGAGCTAATTCAAAATGTTATTTTGATAACCTTTCTCTCGTTCGAAGTTAACTTCATTTCCTCATTTTCATTTTCAGGTCGGTATCGACATTATCTTCGTCAGAGTAAAAACAGTCTTCCACATGTTTAATTTATAACACGTCCTGACATTTCAACTCTTATTGTCCTAGATTTATTAATTGTAATAATGAAATTTTTAACAGACTCGGATTGAATATAAATCTTGATTATATAAATCAGGTTATAATTGTTTCTGTGTATATATTATTGAACCGTATATTCTTGTTTGTTTAGTTTTAGGAGAATATATATATATATATATATATATATATATATATATATATATATATATATATATATATATATATATATATATACAGCTTCTGTTTCATGTCAATAGATTAATGATAGACTCTGTTTATCCTCCAATCGCTATTTAATGTTAATATTCATATCGTATTTTTCCCTCTGTTGTAATTTCATGTTTTATTTTATACACTGGAATTTATAAATTTGGCACTCATAGCTTAGTGACTAGTTTCTATAGAATATCCTTCTGTTCTATCCCTTTTGTAGTAATAAATATATATATATAGAACTACTAGGCAAGTTTACATAAACCTTTCTTGGCACAGTAAGCTAATAACTATATATCAATAATTTTTATTATCCTATGTATCTCTTCATGATCCCTCCTCTTCAAGATATAGGTTTTCAACTATGGATATTTTCTCATGTACCTCTTTTAGTTATGTGAACTCACTTCTCACTCTATCTACTTACAAATATATATTTTAATACCCAAGAAATTATAAATTCTCATTCTATATCTCAGTGTAAAATTGTAACATTTATTTACTTTATATCAGCAAGAGGAGGCTCTGGAGTTTTAAGGGAATTAGTATAAAACAATCAATTTTAGTAATTTCTAGTAAGCACCTCTAACCAAAATTTGTTAATGCCGCCCTAGTGTATCTTGTTATTCTAAGCAGCTAATGACTTCTGTGAGAAATTTATCTAATATTTCATATATGTATTTTTTCCTTTTGATTATTCAAACTGAACATGTTATAAGCAGAATTTATCATTAATACCATAAGTCATGCTTATTTCACAAAACAAAAATCTTTTCAGGTTTAATTTATAATGTAATTAAACCAGCTCCTTTCTTGATTCTGTACTAAATTTCCTTTTTCATGTATCTACATATATACGGTATAAACTTACCACAGCCACCAGTTATCAATACATGAATCTAGTTTATTTTTTTTCTGTGCATGTACTATTTATTATAGAAGCAGATTAAAGTTACACTGTAACTATTCTAGGGAATCATTTATACTCTCTCTAGATTTAAACCACCCAATGGTTTAGAGTTTCTGGCTCACAGTGTTCCCTGGATTTATTCCTACTACCATAAAGAAATTTAGAAGAATTATCTCTTCTATTTAATTCTGTTAAAAGTAAGGAATTTCATAACACAACAACTACTCAACATAATCACTACAACACTTTTCAACATTGTCTAACAACATCTTATAATTTTTTTTTCTTTTTTATAAAGTTTGTATGCATACCACTTCTGTGATGACCAATCCTCCCAACCTTGGAGTTATTTTATCCACAGAACTCACCCCCGAGCTGAGATCCTCTCCTAGAATAGACCAACCTAAATCTGTTCTGGAGTAGCTTATTTAAGCTTATGCTCCCCAAAGCCTGTTTCTAATTTTGCGTCCAAAATTACAGGATGCATTTATTCCTGTTTGCCTAGGCTTCCCTTATTTAGGGACCTTTTAAAGCTGCTTTCTTCTTTTCCAAATTTTTACCTCTTCCCAACTACTCTCCACCTCATTGGGGAAATCTAGATTTTTCCTCAAAAATCTAAATTAGAAATAAATTCTTTCAAGGATTTTTGAAAGATTTTTGGGGAAAGTCTTAGCCTCTATCCATACCTCATGGATTTGGCAAGTGATCTCAAAAATCTCATTTGGTCAATATGCACAGAAATAGTTTATTTATTTTTCATAATTAAATAATTAATTATATTCACACCATAATTATCCATTGGGGTCCACACCCCTTTGGACTAAAGTTCAAATGTCAAATTTGAAAACATAAAACTAGGGGTGTTACAGACACTCGGCTCACGTTGGGGGGGATATTGTTGGACATTGGATAAACCAACACTCCCCGTGTGTTTCACAACATGCACTAACCACCTATCGTGGATCCTTATCTCTCGCGATGCAATCGTTGACTAACACCTGCGGGTTTTGGTCTAATGGCAATCATGATTCCCAACACGACTTTCATTCTCTGTAAAATAAAACTGCACCATAGATGGTGCGAACATACCTATGAAGCATTGGTCTTATGCATGTATAAAATATTGATTACATATATTATGGACCATAGGATAGAAAAATGGGCTTACATGGATGCATGAAAGGTTTTAATTTTTTCTTCATCGATAATGGAACAATTTTGATTTTTCTTTTCAATGGTAATTATAAAAGTTGAATTAATAAATATTTTGTGGCTAAGAGTTAAATGGTGAATAATGTGATGGTTATTAAAATAATTGTTTGACTTTCAAATAAACTTGGTGATGCATAAATTTATTTTATATTTATATTAGGAAAGATAATTATATATTTTTATGTATTTCTAAGTAAATTATTTAAATTATACATGTCTTTGTAAGTTCGGTAATAATAAGTGATAAGGATACATTCAAAGGCGTTTCATTTGATATATTATTAAAATCTATCCCACCCAATTTTTTTTTTGAAGTTCATGATCCTAATACATATACATCATTTCATTGAAAGTCATGAACCTAAGCCATATACATCACATCGTCGCTTTGACAAACATCAATTTTATAATACTACAATGGCGTGAAAGGAACACCTGCAAGCTTTCACAGTTTTTAGTGTATTATTAATAAGACCCATGAAACCCTAATCTAATATTTATTCACTGTATCACTGTCTTCTAATTTCACTCTTATTTTACCATTTGAAGTGAAAGCACTTAACAAAGTTTAAAAATTTTCACAATTCCATTTCTAAAATATATGGCGCCATGGGAGTTTGTAGTAGTGATTTCTGAGATACGAGTAAGAAACTTCGAGTGTGTATTATAGGACAATAATTAGGATTTTTATGTTTGTCTTACCTCCCATGGTCGGACCATATGTATGGGTCCTTCATTTTCTCCTGCTCTAGTTGTTGCTTCCTCTGTTGATGTCTTTTGCTACATGATTGAGATATAAAATATATCAGCCTCATACATAAAATACATTTTTTTTGTTAAATGAAAAATGTATTTATTAAAATGGAAACGTAAATTTCAATTAGATAAAATAATCGGTGTGCCAAAGACACAATGATGCCCCATCTCCGATGTGTTGTCAAACACAACCGCACCGTAGGCAGTGTGCACATACCTATGACATAGTGTCGTTGGTTTGAAAATATAAATTTTCATAGTGCTGCTTGAGACTTCTACTTATGGGTGCATGTATAACATTTTCGAACAAGGATATAATGCTCACATTATATAATACAATGAAATATATTTTTAAATATTATCTAGGCAATGCAGTTGGTAAATATGATATTACCGGTGCGATTAGAACATACCAAGTGCACCACATTTGAAATGGTGTTTAAGAGGATTTTTTTTGAGTTTGACATAAACTAATGATGATTTTTTGTTTCATTTTAGATTACGTAAAATAAATATCCTTTTTTTAATGTATTTTTAACTAAATTATTTAAATGAGAATATCTTTATTATTGGGAAAATCATGTAATATTAGCTAGGATAAATGTGAAAAACATGAATTTTAGTGAATATCCTATGATAATTGAATTTTTATTATTTAAATCATATTTATTATTAAAAATACTTGAATTTAAACTAGTAAAATAGCAAATAAATAACAAAAATACCATCAAAATTTATTTATATATTTATTACTAGAAAACATTTCACTTGCCTCCTTAAGGGAGAACTTCCAATAGAGAAAATTCCTACCTACAATTAACTTGGTCGCCAACCTTATTTGACATTTATTTATATCATATTTAGAGAGAGAAGGTTTTAATTTAAAGTGGTATGTGTTTCTATAAACATTAAATTTAAATTACTTGAAAATATTACAACTTTAGTAATAAAATACTTTTTATAAAAATATAATTTTTCTAAGTTGTATTAAGTGTAAATTAATTGCACGGACATATGCCCTATAACTTAGTATAAGAGATATTTTGTCACATGAAATTGCATTAAAAATATTGAAATAATAATTGAAATTCAAAAATAAAGAAATAGTAATAAGAAAAGAAATTAATGTCCGCCATAACTACAATACTTAAATTTACACCTTAATATTGTATAATTTTATATAGAGACATAATGTAACCTAAGGTAATAAAAATAATTTAGCTATTATTATGAAGAATAAATATAATAAGTAAAAAAATATAATTTACTTTTTACTACAAGGAAAGATTTTAATATTTCCAAATGACAAGAAATAGTATTATTGATATTACATTATGTGCAATTCATTCTATATTCCATTTACATGTGAGATTTAAAACAAGAATATATTTATAAAAAAAAATAGTTTACTCACAACCATAAGTAAAATATTTCAATGTCCATATTAAATAACATAATTTTATAGATACTTTGTATAGAGAAAAATAAAGTAATTTAAATTGAAAATTTTATTATATTTTCACATTAGTGAGAAAGATTCTTATTACATTAATATTTTCTTTGTAATTAAATGTATGAGAATATTTGTAAAAGTATCAATGTTTAATATGGATTTAATATCTATTATTAATTTAGAAAATATTAATAATAAAAATAATTAAATGTATAGATATAGGAAAATAGTATGAGGGGTCATATTTAAATATTTTAATACAGAGAATGTGAATTATAAATAAAATATTTTAATGTCAACTACATATATATTATTACATCAGTTGTCTAGATCCACCAAATGCCTAGAGGGATCAAATATCTTTTCACTCAAAAATATGCTTGCATAATAGATTTTATCCTTCTCAACACTTGGTAGATCTATAGTTAAGATGGTGTTGTAAAAGAATTCTAACTTAAGTTTTTTAAAATTTAACAATATATTGAATTTTATAAACCAATATTGAATTATTTACATTGTATTTTTGAGAATTTTTTTTCTTTTTCTAAATTAGTCTAAATTCTATTAGTGTAACAAAAATATTACAAGGAGGCACTGACCTCTGCAGTGCTAGCCCAAAATTATGGCATAATCAACAAAAAAAATAGGAAATGGACTGACCGCATAGGGGAAACTAGTCCAGACACAATAAAAGTTTTCTTCCCGCGCAGGGGAAACCGGCCAGTTATACTAGAGAGGAACATGGTTTGAAAGCTCAAAAACATTAACAAAATTACATAAAATATCAGAAGTAGACCCATAAGAATGGGAACCATGATCAAAAAACCTGATAAAACTTGACATTCTAGGTGTCATTAGGAGTAGATGGAGGTTCTTCAACTATCGAGCACCTGTAAGCATCCATGTCATCTACCGCATCCTGCTTGTCACCGATATTATCTTCCTTTTTCTTGAAACATTCGTATGTGGTGCGGCCCTGTTCATCACTACTTTGGTTGTCTTATTCATCACTGCTTCCTGGTGCCTTCTGTTTCATCGCTGCTTCCTGAGTTCTGCCATAAATAGTGCCTAGACTACCTTGTTTGCTGGCGATATTCGTTTCTTGAGCATAAATTTTTTTCTTCATATCACTTTTGGTGAATTCTTTAGAGTTTGGAGACTCTTCCCTAAATGCCACGGAGATAGTCGAAATTATACATGGACGGTAAAGGGTGCATTGAAATTGAAATTGGGTAGATTGATTGGGATGCGGAGAGGAAGAAAAGGTAGCAGGTGACCGGGGAGCAACATCATCTAGCCGAGTACTTGCAATGAAAACCTGCCCCCGACCGCTTCAAGTAGCCGGATAGCGACCAGTAAATTGAGCCGACGAAGGGGAGGACGAGTCAGAGATGGACGAGGATGGAGGGTGTAAAATTTTTCCTCTACTACTGCCCCTCTTGCAGCGCATCGTCTGGCATAAATGGAGCATATTTACCCAAGCTAAATTGAGTTGGCAAGAAGGTGCTGAGTCAAAGAAAGGGTAGGCAATGGGAACAAAAGACTCAGTAATCAGAGGCTCAGGACGAAGATTCAAGGGGCGCTCTGGGTGGGTAGAGAAATCAAAGATAGGAAACTCAGACCCCAGGCCGTAGAAAATACTCTGCGAGAAGTGGGCACCATCCCCCACCTCTATAAAACAAAAAATATGGCATCGTCTCCCTATGGTCGTGTGCGAGCTCGTCTCCGCAGCAGCAGGGAGACAATTGCATCTCAGAGGAATCGGAACAGAGGTAAAACTCCATGAGGAAGCCATGTTAAGGAGCGAAATAATGAAGCCTCGATGAGAGAACTGCATTAATGCACAATTAGGAGTGGTGGTGGCTCGATTTAGTGTAAACATGGTGAGGGCATGCGTGGCCATGTGACAAATCGACTTGCCAGCCAACAACTACCTCAACGTACCAATTGCATTAAACACCCGCATCTGGGAGTATTTTTGAGAAATTTATTATTAATAAGACCCATGAAACCCTAATATGATATCTATTCTCTGTATCACCGTCTTCTAATTTCACTCTCATTTTACCATTTGAAGTGAAAGCATTTAACAAAGTTTAAAATTTTTCACAATTCCATTTCTGAAATATATGGGGCCATGGGAGTTTGTAGTAGTGATTTCTGAGATAGGAGTAAGAAACTTCAAGTGTGTATTATAGGACAATAATTAGGAGTTTTATATTTATCTTGCCTCCGATGGTCGGACGATATGTATGGGTCCTTCATTTTCTCCTGCTCCAGTTGTTGCTTCCTCTATTGATGTCTTTTGCTACATGATTGACATATAAAATATATCAGCCTCATACATAAAATAATTTTTTTTTGTTAAATGAAAAATGTATTTATTAAAATGGAAACGTAAATTTCAATAAAAAAAAATAATCGGTGTGCCAGAGACACAATGATGCCCCATCTCCGATGTGTTGTCAAACACAACCGCACCATAGGCGGTGTGCACATACCTATGACATAGTGTCGTTGGTTCGAAAATATAAATTTTCATAGTGCTGCTTGACACTTCTACTTACGGGTGCATGTATAACATTGTCGAACCAGGACATAATTCTCACATTATCTAATACAACGATATATATTTTTAAATATTATTTAGGCAATGCAGTTGGTAAATATGATATTACCAATGCGATTAGAACATACCAAGTGCACCACATTTGTAATGGTGTTTAAGATGATTTTTTTTGAGTTTGACATAGACTAATGATGAATATTTGTTTCAATTTAGATTACGTAAAATAAATATCCATTTTTTATGTATTTGTAACTAAATTATTTAAATTAGAATATCTTTATTATTGGGAACATGATGTAATATTAGCTAGGATAAATGTGAAAAACATGAATTTTAGTGAATATCCTGTGATAATTGAATTTTTATTATTTAACTCATATTTATTATTAAAAATACTTGAATTTAAACTAGTAAAATAGCAAATAAATAACCAAAATACCATCAAAATTTAGTTATATATTTATCACTAGAAAACATTTCACTTGCCTCCTTAAGGGAGAACAATTAACTTGGTTGCCAACCTTATTTGACATTTATTTATATCATATTTAGAGAGAGAAGGTTTTAATTTAAAGTGGTATGTGTTTCTATAAACATTAAATTTAAATTACTTGAAAATATTATAACTTTAGTAATAAAATACTTTTTATAAAAATATAATTTTTCTAAGTTGTATTAACAGTAAATTAATTGGATGGACATATTCTCTATAACTTAGTATAAGAGAGATTTTGTCACATAACATTGCATTAAAAATATTAAAATAATAATTGAAATTCAAAAATAAAGAAACAGTAATAAGAAAAGAAATTAATGTCCGCCATAACTACAATACTTTAATTTACACCTTAATATTGTATAATTTTATATAGATACATAGTGTAACCTAAGGTAATAAAAATAATTTAGCTATAATTATGAAAAATAAATATAATAAGTAAAAAAATATAATTTACTTTTTACTACAAGGAAAGATTTTAATATTTGCAAATGACAAGAAATAGTATTATTGATATTACATTATGTGCAATTCATTCTATGTTCCATTTACATGTGATATTTAAAACAAGAATATATTTATAACAAAAAATAGTTTACTCACACCCATAAGTAAACTATTTCAATGTCCATATTAAATAACATAATTTTATAGATACTTTCTATAGAGAAAAATAAAGTAATTTAAATTGAAAAATTTCTTATATTTTCACATTAGTGAGAAATATTTTGAGAATTCTTATTACATTAATATTTTATTTGTAATTAAATGTATAAGAATATTTGTAAAATTATCAATGTTTAATGTGGATTTATTATATATTATTAATTTAGAAAATATTAATAATAAAAATAATTAAATGTATAGATATAGGAAAATATATGAGGGGTCATATTTAAATATTTTAATACACAGAATGTGAATTATAAATAAAATATTTTAATGTAAACTACATATATATTATTACATCAGTTGTGTAGATCCACCAAATGCCTAGAATGATCAAATATCTTTTCACTCAAAAATATGCTTGCATAATAGATTTTATCCTTCTCAACACTTGGTAAATCTATAGTTAAGATGGTGTTGTAAAAGAATTCTAACTTAAGTTTTTAAAAATTTTACAATATATTGAATTTTATAAACCAATATTGAATTATTTACATTGTATTTTTGAGAATTTTTTTTCTGTTTCTAAATTAGTCTAAATTCTATTAGTGTAACAAAAATATTACAAGGAGGCACCAGCCTCTGCAGTGCTAGACCAAAATTATGGCATAATCAACAGAAAAAAATGGAAATGGACTGCTCGCGTAGGGGAAACTAGTCCAGACACAATAAAAGTTTTCTTCCCGCGCAAGGGAAACCAGCTAGTTATACCAGAGAGAAACATGGTTTGAAAGTTCAAAAAAATTAACAACATTACATAAAATATCATAAGTAGACCCATAAGAATCGGAACCATGATCCAAAAACCTGATAAAACTTGACATTCTAGGTGTCATTAGGAGTAGATGGAGGTTCTTCAACTATCGAGCACCTGTAAGCATCCATGTCGTCTTCCGCATCCTTCTTGTCACCGATATTGTCTTCCTTGTTCTTGAAACATTCGTATGTGGTGCGGCCCTGTTCATCACTACTTCTCTTGTCCTGTTCATCGCTGCTTCCTGGTGCCTTCTATTTCATCGCTGCTTCCTGAGTTCTGCCATGAATAGTGCGTAGACTACCTTGTTCGCTGTCGATATTCGTTTCCTGAGCATAAAATTTTTTCTTCATATTACTGTGGGTGAATTATTCAGATTTTGGAGACTCTTCCCTAAATGCCACGAAGATAGTCGAAATTATACATGGACGGTCAAGGGTGCACTAAAATTGAAATTGGGTAGAATGATTGGGATGCGGAGAAGAAGCAAAGGTAGCAGGTGACTGGGGAGCAACATCATCTAGCCGAGTACTTGCAATGCAAACCCGCCCCCGACCACTTCGAGTAGCTGGATAGCGACCAGTAAAATGAGCCGACGAAGGGGGGGACAAGTTAGAGAGGAAAGATGATGGAGGGTGTAAAATTTTTCCTCTACTACAACCCCTCCTGCAGCGCATCCTCTGGCATAAACGGGGCATATTTACTCGAGCTAAATTGATTTGGCGAGAAGGTGTTGAGTCAAAGAAAGGATGGGCAATGGGAACAAAAGACTCAACAATCAGAGGCTTAGGACAAAGATTCAAGGGGAGTTCTGGGTGGGTAGAGAAATCAAAGACAGGCAACTCAGACCGTAGGCCACAGAAAATACTCTGCGAGAAATGGGCACCATCCCCCACCTCTAGACAACACAAAATATGGCATCGTCTCCCTATGGTCGTGTGCGAGCTCGGCTCCGCAGCAGCAGGGAGACAATTGCATCTCTGAGGAATTGGAACAAAGGTAAAACTACCTGAGGAATCCATGTTAAGGAGCGAAACGATGAAGCCTCGACGAGAGAATTGTATTAATGCACAATTAGGAGTCACAGTGGCTCAATTTAGTGTAAACATGGTGAGGGCGTGGGTGGCCATGTGACAAATTGACTTGCCAGCCAACAACTACCTCAACGTACCCATTGCATTAAACACCCGTATCTGGCAGTATTTTTGAGAAATTTATTATTAATAATATTTTAAATTGAAAATCGAAAGAGTTACAATTTTGTTTTCCATTTAGGAAGTAACTATATTATTTTCCCTTAAATTGATTTATCACCGTGAGTATTAAAATATTTTACTAATTAAGCTATATTTAATATTAATGAACTATATAAACGATAGAAAAATATTTATGATAATTTTACAATCATAGTCTCAACCATACTAAACTTTGTAATTTGTAAAGATATCTTTAGATTTTTTTTAATGTAATTCGTTTTACATGACATTTGATATATAAAATTTTGATATAAATTCACTAATACATAATCTATACTAAATTTTACCTCATAAAAATAAACATCATGAGGATAACCATCTAAGGAACACAAAGATCATCTAATATACAAATTTGAATTCAATACCATGATCTAATTATATACACTTTTAGTAACACATATTAATGTCATTAGCTAGCAAACAAATCTGATACTCTAATGGGGCATCATCATCGTGATCACATCTAAAAAAACACAAACATTGTAATCTAAGATCATCACCACACACATCCTAGAACTAATATAAATATAATGTCACATAACCTCTATCATGTACACATCTATGTGCAAGCACATTAGATGAGAATATCTAACATGATATAACAATATACACATAGGCAAAAGCATATAAATTAGGTACATAAACATGAAAAAAAAATGCATTATATATATATATATATATATATATATATATATATATATATATATATATATATATATATATATAATGAAGTCAAATAAGTGCAATCAAATATTTGATACAACAGATGTAATACGTGATGAGCCCAAAAATTATCTATTTTCTTAGGCCAATTCGATTATTTATAGGCATTTAAAACATGTATTTTACCCCCTTACTTGGAAATCATAGAGTTAATTCATAGTATTAATGGTTTGTTAGGAATTTCATTTATCCTTTCTTATTGTTTGCCTAATATTATTTAATTTTGTATAATATGAAGAGAATATTAAGTAAAAAAAATTTGACATAATATAAGGAATTTATCCTTACTATAGGATGTACCAAGATATGATAATAAATGAACAAAATATCATGAAATTATTGACCAATTATGGAGCTCAACTAATTGAGAAAATGTAGGAATGTGTTCATTGTCATTTAATGAAAAATTCTCATATTGCGAACTAGATCCGCTTTTTAATGGATATTGTAGAGGAAAGTTAACTCCATTCAAGGAGAATTCTTACTCATCACTTTGTATAATAAAAAATTTTAATTTTACTTTATGGGCATGTATTTCTTAGTCCTCTTGTGGAGAAAAATTTTTATTTACCAGATCCACTTTCATTTCTAGTAGGGATGTACTTGGATTCATTCAAATAATAAAGTTTGGTGCCATTTTTAGCTTGTAAAGCTTGGTTTCCTCGATAGGAGTCCCCAATATCCTTAGATCCCTATTGTACAATTTTTTTGTTTCCTTTGAATGTCTTTTTCACTTGCATCTCTTATTTATGAATTCACTATTCATGCTTCTTTTGTTGTAGTTAATATTGGTTGAATTATTGAATTGAGTTATTTTTCACGTTATTTACATATTAAAAAGAATTATTCATCCTTATAAAAAGTTTTTAAATTCATATTCATCATTGAGCTATTTGGATTTGTTCACTAGTTCACAAATCTAAAATTTGTAGAAGTTCTTTGTAGCAAAATAGTAGTAATTTTCTGCTATTTCTTAGAAACTATGAATAAGATTCATTTGAGTCGATTCCACTTGTATTGAGTAAAAAATATATTCAATTTAATATAAAAAATTACCCAATATAGATTTCACTTGACTAGGTTAGAAATTTCGTAGGTTAACTAGCTTACTACTTCTTGAACTTCCAGTTTTTATAGTAATTTTATGCTATTTTTTAGCAAATATTAACATTGATATTTTTTATTTATTACATTTTTAATGGATTTATAATAAATAATACCTAATAAAATAAAAATAACCATCCCATTTTAATTTTATTTACTTGGGAATTTGACAATTTATCTGGCTCTTTTAGCAAAACAAGGCCTCTTGTAGCACTCCTATAGCACGTGAAAACTTGACGAGATCTTCTCCAAAATATTATTTCTTTATCTCTTACGCATCAATAATCACCCATATTATATAAAACCATGATTTTTAAAGACAAAAATCCTCTTAATCCTTGCCTCTTTTCCATTTTAATTCGTCTATGTAGTTATGGTTACTGGATAGTTTCATGACTTTAAGAGCATAATGATTCTTTTCATGATTAATTTATGAAGCACATTATAGATTTTGTTGAGAAAATATACCTTGACAATGATTGGAGAATTATTTCATTTTGTTTCATTCATATTAAGATATGGTTTCCATTTCAAATATCTCTCTTTCTATTGCATAGACTAGGCTTCCTTTTGATGTACCATTTAAACTCTCCAAATAGGTTAATGTTTAAATTTATAAGAATATGATTAAGATTTACATTCATGAAAAATATAATATCCTTTCCTTTTTGCAAAATTAAGTATGATTTCCTCTCTACAAAATTAATAAGGTTTTTTTTTGTGGAAATAGAGTAACATTTCAATTTCTACAATTATTTTAGGCTAGGATTTCATGGCATTCACTTCATTGCATCAGATCAATGAAAGGACATATTTCACGTTGCACATATAGCGCCAAAAAATATTTAGTTTTTAAGAACCTTGGGTTTATAGTTTAAGTTGGTAGCCTTGGGATTTGCAACATTCTTGTTGCAATATTGGGAATCATCACATTTTGGCACTATTTCATGGGAGGTGTCAAAGTATGCATTGTTTTCTTCAATAGTCGATTCATTTCTTTTAATTTCGACAAGAACAAAAAATTTTCATTAGGAATATTTCATTTCAAAGATAGAATTTCATTAGCTTTCATATTCAAAAAAAGTTTTCTCAAACACAAAATCCACCCATTTGATCAAATGGTTCCATAAGAACCATGTCACCATCCATTTTTGCAGGTAGAAGAAGAAGATTTCAGAGAGAAGGTAGGATAAATGGATGGAAATGATGAAAATGGGTAATATAATCTTGGATTTCCATTCAATGTACTAATAGCATTGTTCATATGAAGATAATATCTATATCTTTCCTTCCCAGCTTCCATGGTATGTGGTTAGAGGATACAAAAACCTTTCTCTTTGAATTTGAAATACTTTGTAGATCTTATGGTTACTTATTAAACACTCAAAATTTGATCTTCCTTAGGGAAAAATTGAATTATAGTGCTCTTAAATGGTTCACGATTTTAGGTTCTAATTCAATAATATCATGGAACGATATGAAAAATATATTTCTAGAAAAATATAAATATCATGATCTTAAAGAAGAAATATTTACAATGAATAAAAAAGAAGATGATAGCCTTGGCGATATAATAGATATATTTATGTATACTGTTAAGAGAGAAACATTACATCTTTTAGTATTTGACACACTAAAAACCCTCTTACGTATAACAATGAGGGATGAGTGGATTGATCTCCTTGATCTCATGAGTAGAGGTGATGTATACCAATTATCATCTTAAGAAATTTGTGAAACATGCAAGAACATATCAAGATGAAGGGAAAGAGTAATTAAATAAACATCAATCTTGGTAAGCCAATATGAACTTGGAAATTTTATTGATAACTTTAAAACATAAATTTCTAGAAATATAAGTGAACATGTAGAAATATTCAGAATATAAGATGAACAAAAATAAGATGTTTATATTTTTATTTTCCAAGAATAATCACATGTTATTAAATATCCCCCATCATTAACAAGTTTGAAGAAAGTTTACGAAGAAGAAAATGGAGAAATTTAATCACCAAATGAATTATGTTATGTAGCTTCAAGAGTACCATGGTAGCCTAGTCAACCAAAGGTGAAAAACTCCTTTGGGATGCCTATGAAGACTTACTAGTTGAAAAACATATTAAGGTAGCTAATAGTCCTAGGGAAAAAAAAACAAATATGAAAAATGAAAAGGAAAAAAATTATTTTCTCCGTGTATATCTCTCTGATGAATGGAATCGCTTTCTATCCTTTTCAAGAAATAAGAAAACATTAGCACCAAAAGAAAAAAATGATCAAAATATTAGTCAAAGGAGGTCAAACTTGGTCTTTCTCCTCCTTTTCCTAGTTTCTGCAATAGGACCAAGGAAATTTCAATCCATAAAACTCATCTATGTTCAACATACACCCACCATTTCCAATCCTTTCCCATTCATTTCCCTCATTGTAAAAAAATTCTATAGGAAGGTTTTGTTTTTCCACAAGGGGCTAAAATACACAGGTAGTGTTTTCTTTTATCATATCTTAGAATTCATGTATCCATTGGCCAATAGGTTTCAAGGGGAGATGCATAGGAATGATATTAACCCTCTCCATTAATTTTCACAAATTCTAGTATATAGTTGTCCAGAAATTGGCGTCCATCACTTACAACATTTTTTTCTCGACATTCTTGCATCTCTTGGACAATATTGTTTTATGGGTATATGCATAAGTATGATGCAAAAATTCTCACAAAAGTTTAAGTAAATCCAATGTATTGTTTTAGAGATATGGATAAAATAATCCTTCTACGAGAGTCTTCTAGAATTTCTATAGGAGTGATGATAATTGCTACAGAATTGTGATCGACATAGAGAGAGGGGTCTAATTTTATGTTTTACTCATGGTAATGAGGAAATAGGTCAACCACGCCTTCGTCATCCATCCGCCACATGATTTTTCCTCTCTTCCACTTAAATATCCACCTCTTTCCATCAAAATACCCATTTTCACCCCTTCTTCCATCTGTTCCACAAAAAAAAAGGGCCTTTGATCCTTGCCAACAAATTACTCGTGAATTATCAGTATTTTTAAAGATTTCACCTGAAGGAAATAATTATCCTAGGAGGGTCTATTTGACTTCTATAACAACACATAATGACATGTAGTAGTATGCACATACCCTATGAGACCACAACTAGAGCATCATATTTGGAATTCAGTCAACATGAGGACTTAAGTATTGATATTTTTATCCTTTCGTAGCCACAAGAGCTCATATTAGTTGTTACATGATTCTTTACCACTCAAGAAATCAGTAGTGGATAAATCCAAGAGCACCTACATGAAACAAAAAGACCTACACCATCAAGTTTCATCCAACAAAGAGCATAAAAAATCATATATTCTCAAGAAATTGTAAGAAGAAAGGGAGGAAAACCAACAAAATAATATAAGACACTAAAACATAGCCTCACTCATTTCCAAATCTAACATGAAACCATCAATGGATAAACACATAAACAAGCAACCTCATTCAAGAAGCATGAATGATGAGTCAAGACACCATGCAACACCTCCAACACAGTCTTTGGCTCCAACAAAAAATGTAGAAAAAGTATTCAATCCAAAAAATAGAAACCATAAAGCATCTCCATAGTTAGGAAAGGTATTTAATTGAATCATTTTGGCTTCATGAGTACTATGTAATTTCTATTTTGCATGTGTAAGTATTGGGGGTGAATAAAGGCATCCATTCACAAGATAAATGCTTTTCCAAACTCAATATTTACATAGAATCGTCTTCATCTAACTTTATTTTCATCACCCTCAGCCTCCTTCAACAAGTCCCCATCAAAATTGAACAGTAAACTAGCCAAAAAGAAAATAATTGATCTGAGGGGAATGGAAAATTGAGGAGGTCGACTCCCACAAAGACAAGGGTAAACAACCTATGACATCCATTACAAGACCAACCACTAGATTAGCCGCAACTAGGAAACTAAAATCAAAAACATCCTTGCTACAAGAGAAAAAAAATTTCTACAAGATAAATATAGGGATTGTATTGGAAGGAATAGATTTAGAAAAATTTCTACAAGTTCAAGAAAAATTGCAATAGGATGAATAAAAAGTGCTAGTAGAGGAGGAAACAACATCAAATTATGTATAAATAGGCTCCTACTACCTACAAGAGCCTGAACCAAGATGACCCTGGAGTCGTGTTATAAATTTTTGGTAGAAGGAAGGATTATTGCTCAGAATTTTGCAGTACCCCTCTTATTAAAATTGGAAAAAGAGAGGGGCGAAACTCATAGAAGGATTAATATTTTAAAATAAAAAAGGTAGAAGACGTGGGAGAACAACACCAAATATTCCCATCAAATTATTATTAGGATTAGAGAGGTTGCCTATTATAGAGCCATCCATGGTGGAGTTCTATTAATAAGAAACCTCCTATACAAACACCTAATACATCAAAAAGATACCAAAGGATACCATGAAAATGCTAGGGAAGAAGGAGAAGGCTAAGTTGCTCAAGGGTGAGAAACAATTTCAATAGTGGGGAGATGATGGGCACCAAAATTGTTTATTTTATTAGGCCCATTTGATTATTTTTAGGCCCCTAAAACATGTATTTGATCCCCTTACTTGTACATCATAGAGTTAATTCGTAGTATTAATGGGTCCTTAAGAATTTTTTTTATCCTTGTTTATTATGTGACTAATATTATTTATTTTTGTAGGATATTGACATAATATTGAGTAAATTTTGAATGAGATAAGATAGGGAATTTTGCCCTAAAAAATAATGTACCAAGGTTTTATAATAAATGAATAGACTATCATGGAATTATTGAAAAAATCTAGAACTCTACCAATTGAGAAAATATAGGAATGTGTTCCCTATCATTTAATGCAAATTATTAGTGTTGGGAACTAGATACAAATTTTGAGGGATTTTGGAGGGGAAAACGACCTCGTTTCAAGGATAATGATTCCTTCTCACTTTTTATAATTACCAATTCTATTTTTCCTCTATGAGCATGCATTTATTAGTCTTCTTGTGGAGAAAAAATGTTATTTAGCAGCTCCACTTGCATTTACAATAGGGATTTACTTGGATTGATTTAAATAATGAACTTTGGTTCTATTTTTAGTTTCTAAGGCTTCATTTATTTCATATAAATCTGAGTTTTCTTGGGCTTCTCCATCAAAATAATCTAACATCCCTCTTATAAAATTCATTTATTTCCTTTGAATGTCTTTATCACTTGTATCTATGATTTCTACATTTACTATTCATGCTTGTTTTGTTGTAGTTAATACTAGTTAAATGATTGAAGTGATTCATTTTTCAGGTTATATATAGAGTCACAAGAATGATTCATATATATAACACATTTGTAAAGTCATAATCATTATTTATATATTTTGATTTCTTTTACTAGTTCATAAATCTAGAATTTCAGGAAGTCCCTTGTAGAAGCATAGTAGTAATTTTACATGGTCTTTTAGAACATGTTAATGACCTTAATTTGAGTTTATTTCACTTATATTGGGTCATAAAAACATTTAATTTATTGAAAAAAAATCACCCCATGTTGTTTTGAGGGGTCTTGACATAGGTTCAAATTTTAAGGTTTACCACCAAACCCCTGTACTATAGGCCCTTTCGACAATGGCCTACTTGCACAGGTCAAGATCTCACCCGAAGAATTATGGGAGGGTGATGGAACTAGGTTTCTATACTTTGAGATATATAAATTTAATTAAAGTGGGTTCCTTCAGATCTAATAGACCTGCGTTGAAGAAGCCCTAACATCGACACCCTTAGCAGTCTATCGGCGAAATAACTTAAGTGAAGCTAATAAATCATCAGATAACATGTTAATAGAAGCAAGGTGACTAATCATAACCAGAAGAGTTAATGCAGATAAGAAAATAATTCATAGGGAATAAAATATTGGTGATCATGTATACTTGAGGATAAAACATTGCAAGAGTAGCTTGCATAGAGGCATTTGTGCTAAGTTAACACCTCGATACTATCGGCCCTTTGAGGTTTTGGAATGAGTGGGGCTAGTATCTTATAAATTGGCTCTACCTAGTCATATTAAATTTCAAAAGGTTTTTCATGTATCATTGTTGAATAAATATGTGCATGATCCTTCTGACATGGTTGAGTGGACTTTGATACAGGTGGAAACAAAAGGGGAATCATTTCGAGAACCACTCTGTATATTGGAATGGGAAGAAACTATGCTCCAGAATAGAACAATAGCTATTGAAAGTGCAATGGAAGAACTTTAAAATGAAGAACGAGAAGAAAGTATGAAGGAAGTGTATCTGTTAGTGTCAGTCTAGTCATACTGCCATCAGTGATCAAACTTACTCTTTTGCATTTGCATATTAGGAGTCCCATACCATAAATTTTCATCATTCCATTAGGTCATGGATTCATTGATGGCAGTGGCCTTTCATCAGTTTTCCCTCATGTAAAACTTGCTGATTCTCCTCTCTATGGTCTTCAGTCATGATTCAGTTTCACTCCCAATTCATATTATTAGGTCATAGGGTTGGTCTCATTAGTTTCTATGGTCTCATCATGGTCAAATTAATGATTCAAGTGTCAATAAATATCACTAAGGTCATGAGGAGGTCAAATAAACTCAAAGGCACAGTATCTAGAAAGATCAAATAATTTTTCTATTGAGATTGATGTAATTTTAAACTCAAAACCATGTTTTGAGGTGAAAACATGGTAATTTTCTTTTATTATCATCTTTTATGCAATTTTGTGTCTTCATATGTAATAGGTTGCACTTCAGAAGCTGCTATCTCCATAGAGCCACCACCCTACTTTTAAAAGTTGTTTTGCATAATATTTTCATTATAAAATCATGTTCTAAGTATTTCCATCAGAAGGATCTTGGAAAGAGCTTTCCAATGGTATATTATACTCCCGAAACTGACTTGTGGATTGGAAAATATGCCTAAGTGAAGAAAAGTCCCCAAAATCCTAACCTCAACCCTTTTCTCATTTATCCCTTGGACTTTGTAACTTTACCTTTTCATATAATTTCGAAGTGTTTCATTGAAATCCCCTTTTTCCCGATCCAATCACCCAATTGCATCGCAAAATTCCCCTTGACCCATAAACCTCTGATGCGATTAAGCCATATCCGATCCCTCCGATTCGATTGCAATCGCATTGTTGCAATCCCTACCCCTGATTCATTGCATCGCATAGTTCCAAAACACCGATGCGATTGACTCCCGCTGATTTAATCTCCACCTTCCATCCACCCTTTAGATCAGACAGCTCACAAGCCATCGCACCATCGTAATCGTCATTTTTACCATGACACTTTACTCCCACTCCGCTCATCCTCTGGTTTGCGATTGCGATTCCCTCCCGGTCCCACCATAAACCTTTCCGCCCCACTTCAAACAAAAATGGTTTTTTCCCTTTGTAAAGGCCATAGTTTGATTATTTTAATTCTAAAAAATTCCTTAATTCTTTCAATCGCATCGGCCTTTCCTCCATTGAATCGCATTATTTAATTTCCCCCAACACTTAAAACCCGCTTCCTCCTCCTCGCTGATGCGATTGATCGTATATCGTTCATCACAATCGGCGAATCCCATTACATAATACACTCTCTCCCCTTCCTAATTGCGATTGTGACTGTCCATGGGCCCCACCTTAAATCCCTTCCTCCTTTCCAATGAAAAAGGGTTTTTTCCTTTGTAAGAGCCAAACTCATTTTTGTTTGTTTTAATGGGATTTATATCATCGGACATCGTTTTCCCTCATTTTACCACCGCTCTATTGTATTACTCCATCACATCACAAATTATCATTTAAGTGTTCCCACTCCTCTCCTGTTGCGATTCACGCTTGCGATTGCGATTTTCCCATGAGACTTCAACTATACACTATCGCATCGCAGTTTCAAAATCACATTGGCCCAATACACCTTCCCCCCTTCCCGATTGCGATTTGCGATTGCGATTCGCGATCGCATCTTGGGCCCACCATCCTTTCCTTTCCTCTTTTTCACTCAAAAGGGACTTTTCTGCATTGAAATAATAAAAGTGGTTTTCATCGGTTTGAAAGGCATTTTCTTCGACAGTTGGTTTTTATTCAAAGAGTAAAGATAGAGACAAATATTCAAGGCCGAGAGCTAAATATAAACACAGAGATCATTATATCATGACAAAAACGATAAAAAGGAGAAATGGTTCCAATTTTTTCTTTCTTCTCCTCTGTTTGAGTAACTTCAAAGCCTCCAGATGATCAAAATATATTGTTTCCCCTTCTTTTCAGGGGTATCTAGTTGGTTTATTTTCTTTGTTCGCATTTCAGTTCCTGAGCTGGTGAAATAGCTCCTTCTTCTGTGGACCTACTCCCCTCAATTTCTTCTATTTAATGTAATTTCTAAATCATTTGTAGGGGAGGAATAAAGTGTGGAAGAAGTTGGAAATCACTGAGGATGCTCTGCGCTCCATTTGTAACAATTTGGTAGGGAATTAATAAAGAAATGCAACACTGATTTGAGGGATCCCTGCGGTATGGATTTTAGCGTTGTTCTTCTTTTGTTTTCATCTATTAATTTTTATGTTTGCCATTCATTTCATTCATATCTCTGGTTGAATGTTTTCAAGATAGATAGGTAGAATCCATTGTATAATGCTCTGCCTTGGGAAATCATTCAATACTCGATGTTTTCTTTTGTTTGAAAAGGATCCATCTCCTATGACCTTTTTAGCTCCTCACCAGTCTTAAGCATTCCATCATTATTGAAGAAAACATTGTTAAAATCCCTATTAAAATCTTTGATTTAATTCCCCATATTCAAACTGCCCAGCCCCATCTAATCCATACAACCCAGAAAATTGATAAAACATTTCGAGCTACTATACCTAGCCTAAAATCAATTTGCAGTTATATTTCATTGAAATTTTTTTTACGAAGAGAGCCCTCTCCTGACCTTGTAGGGCTAGCTACAAGGCTGAGCGTGGTTTGAAGGTTACCCTGATTTTCCTTCCTTTAGCCCGAGGTTCAAATTAGGTGCTAATAGTATCCATCACGGTTTGAGAAATAAATTGAGTAATCTACAACACCGAGGATAGTGTTTTTGTTTTACCCCGGGGGGGGGGCTATATAACACCACTGATATACAATTTTATGTTGGGTAAATAAAGAACAAGGTCCAAGTGGACCTATGGAACAATTATGTATGGATAAAATTATTTTTAAATTTATAATTGATTATTAAAGAGATGTTAATTTTTTAAATACTTAGTAATTGAGATCAGTAAGATTTTATCCATGAGGATGGATTAGAATTTCAAACTTTCCGAAAACTGTCCAAAAATTCGTTGGAGAAAAATAAATAAAAAATTAGATTATGTTGGAGAAAAATATCTAATAAAAATCCTGAGTAAAGCGGAAATTTACTAGAAAGAGGTAAGAAAAAATGTGTTGAGGAAAAGAATTTTTGAAAGTAATATTTTTTGGAAACAACAAAATAAAAGCCTATGCTATAGGAAAAGATAGCCCATAATACTCAGGCTCCCTTATGGAAACTAGCTGAGGGAAAGAAGGCTTAAACGGTCCATCACTAGTGTGACAAGGGGTTCTCAACACTGGGGAATATTGGTCTCTGCTCGGGGGAGAGCTCTGAGGAGAAGCTCATGAGTGGGAGGGAAATTTGTCTTTACACATTTTTATGTACCCATTGTGGTTTTCTATTAAAGTTCTTTTGTTATATAAGTGTTTTAGATAAGAGAATTGGTCTTTAATCATAGGAAGAATTCTAACTAGAAGATATGAATTGGTACGTATGTATTAGTTACCTGTAATATTAGAAAAAAATTTAAGCCATATTTTGTATTGTTGACATGTAAATACTTATTAAAAAATTTAGTAAATACTTATATGTATTCTACATTGTCCTCTACAATGTTTATTGTACAATGTCCTCTCTATAAATAAATGTAGTGAAAAGGTTGTTTTTATTACACAAAATAATGCACTGAAAGAAGATAAAAATCATATTTGATCTAATCCTAGGGGAGGGGTTATATTTGGATAAGTATTATTAAGTAGAAATGCATAGGGGATTTCAGTAAAGTAATCTTATTAGCAAATACTAGAGAGTATTAATGCATGTAGAATTAAAACATGGATTTACATATGCAACAATATGATTACATGTAAAAGCAAAAGACTTACATAATAAAGAAAAGTATGGAAAATTGATACATATTACATCTTGGAGAATATATATGAAAAACCAATATATATATTTCATCATGAAAAATTAGAAGAGACAATTACGAAATAGGATAATTTAGAGTTCCAAATATTTCATATATAAAATGTCTAATTGCAAAACCTCTTATATATTGTTGATAATATCACTTCCATATACATCTATTTCTCTAGGTGACAAGTTGAACTCGAGAAATATTACATCAAAATAACTATGGCCAAAGACCAAGAATGGCCTTGACACATAAACTTTAAAAGTGTTGGACTAAATTACATGCCATAGAGACATGGTGTAACAACAGGTAATCGATCTGAAAAATAAAGATTAAAATTGTAAGCATGTGTTGTAAGGAGGCATATGATGGCATGCAATTCAATAAAATAATTATATGAGGAAACCTGCATAGTATAAGTAAAGAATTATAAAATAGTTCAACTAACTAATTAAAAAATAAATTGTATTTTCAGTACACGAAGATAAATAAGGTTGGGTAATTACAAGGAAGAAGGAATAATCATAAGTAATTACCTGAATATTCTGGTCATTGTCATCTTATTTACCTACACATACAAATGGAGTATGATGTAAGTAATGTTGTTCCAACGAACAGTTGAAAAGTACATAAATGAGATAAAAATAAATTATACTAAATGGAATATGAGAGAATGTTGAATTCAAGATTTCGAGTCTAGATCTGAGTAGCAGAAGAAACATAGGTAATATAAACCCATATAAAACTTAGATAAATAGAATTGTAGTTTAGAAAAGTTTGCAATAGTAAATGATTAATGTAATGAGAATATAATTAACTATGATGGTGTCAAACTTCATTAGAATATCACGCTTGCATGAATAGACTCTGTATTAACTTAGGGGAAAAACACCAGTTCAGGTTATGCACCCTTCACACGCTGCCTAAAGGTAAGAGATTTACCCGATATACTAATTCATCTACTATGAAAAAATATAATTGTGGCTATGGGAAAATTGCAATTAAACAAATCCAAACAAGAACTCTTACAAGCATAAGAATATGCTACAAAATCATGAATAGAAAAATTAAAAATAATGTTTTAAAATTTCATGAAGAATGGTAAGAGAAGTATTATGAATCTAAAGGAAATAATGAAATGAACCATAGTTTATCATGAAGTATAACCAAAAAACTAATATACTATATGAAATATATATATAACTACCTAACTTAGAATAATATGTGCATATACACAGAACATAGGTTTTCTGAAAAACTGGAAATAAGCACTAAATCAAGAATAGAGGGTAGGCCTCACTATATCCTAAATTAAAAATATTCAACATTTCCAATATACAAAGAAGAATAATGAGAAGGTCTCGCGAATAAACTATTAACTTATGATGCTCAGAAGTTACCGAATAAATGCTATAATGGATTCTAGAAAATACATCTGTCATACAACTAGTGGTTATGGTATTTCATAGACAATTATTAAATATATCTATAGATAGCATAGTTCAAGTTACAAATCTCAATTTTGTGCCTAGATAATAAATCAAAATAGTTGAATTATAACATGCAGGACAAAACCCAATTCAATATACTGAACTATCTTAATTGAAATCCATACTGCTATCAAATTAAGTTGTGGGTTCATGCAGATAATGTCACACTTACCAAAATCAACCATAGCTACATTGAATATGAATATTCATGTAAGATAACCATTAAAAATCCCATATACGGATTCAAATACAGACAATGACATAACATAATTCCTGTAGAGAAATAAATAATGAAGCGTTCTAGCAGAGGAAAAATTTATTATATAGAAACTTTGCGAAAAATTGGGAAATCAAACTAGGGTAGTATGGCCATTATACAGAGATAATATAATAGAAACAAAATAAAACCCCATTCCCAAAAATTGTCAAATATAAAAGGGTAGGGTAAGGCACCCTCACGCCATCAAAGTAAAGACAAACACTGGATGAAACAATACAGCAAAGCCCAAAACATAGCAAAAATACTGAGTGCTAGAAATATAACTTTCACACAAGAAATAAAAATTATTCAGTGGAATGCAAACAGGAAAACCTAGAAACAATAAAGCAGGGTTTACTACCTAGATTTTATAAAAAATTCAACATTATAAATATAACAAAAAAACCATCAAAATTCCACAGAGCGTCACCACAACAAAAATTAACACCTAATAAGGATTTAATTGGGGCTTACCTCTCGGTGCGACGAGGAATGACTAGAGACAGTTGATTTCAGGAGCTTCGTGACAGAGTTGAAGGGATGAGGTAGGTGCTCCATGCCTTCATAGAAACGGTAGAGGAAAACCTTTAAAAAATGCAACCAAAGCCATTCGTAAAATAACTAAATGAAATGCATTGATAAAAATAGTGTTAGAGATAAATTGTTACCTTAAGGGTCAATGAGGAATAACATCAAATCTCTGCGCAAATTTTTTGCAATGTGAAACAATGCTACAAAATTCCATACGAAAATGATTATCAACCAACCAGATAATGGGAATAACATTAAAAAAAACTTAAAAATCACAAATATACTTACCTATGAGGGCTTGGAAGAAAATCCCTAAGTTGTGCCAAGTTAAACTCCACTCCTCACAAAAAAACTAAAAGAAATTATGCACAACACCTATGAAACATAGTCTTACGGGTTGAAACTATGACATAGAGCTTGAGCTATGACAATGATGGAGAAATTAAGGGCAAAAGATGTTGAAAAACACTCATAGTTTAGCCATAGAGGTAGAGTGTAGAGAAATAGATGGCCACACGTTCACACAACCAAATGACGAAATGAGGCATATGAACCTGGGTTACACCCCTTAGGGTTTCCACCGCACATCGTAACTGTTGAACTCCCTTTGATGATCTCAGTCATTCATGTGGCATATCAAAAAATGAGAGAGGGCCATGTGAGGCGATGTGAATTTTCCACACGGGAATCATTGAATGGAAAAAATCAACAAGTGGGTTAAGTTTAATGAATTCGTATAAAATATACTTGCAGAGTGTATACATCATCAGAGCTACCTAGTTAAACTTAAAATATATGAATTATGGGTAGTATTTTGTAATGGTCCGACTTAGATTAATATAGATATGGTTATATTACATAAGTGGAAATGGGATTATAATGTCACATAGGGTTAGAGGGGTACGTTTGTTATAAAACTATAATGTTATAGTAGAGATTAGGGGTGGATAAATTTTTATGGGAAAATTTTTTAACCATGGAAATTATAACTAAAGTTAAAATGAGATCATATCCCTAAAACAATAGCAAAGATGTCATGAGGACAATGCTTTAAGGAGAAAAGTAATGGTTAGACACTGAAATAATATTTAAAAAAAATGGAGTTGTTACAATTATGGAAGAATATAACTAAATAGTGTATTCAAATCTTGAAATCTACATAGTGTCAATATGGATGGAAAAATAAAATGTCATATTATGTTGTAACAAGTTTAAAAACATCCATTTATGGCTCCTCTCTTGAATGAGCTTTGATAGTCCACTTAACACTTACTAGAAATTAATTAATCCACTTTTTATTAGGAGAATCATTTTAATTTACATGGATTTTTATTTCAAAACAACAATGTCACATTTATGCATTGATATAAAACCACATGATATGCATATTAAAATTAGAAAAAAGTTTCCTAACTTATTGACTTATAGGAGATGATTCGATATATAAGTAATTGGCCTATACTTATAAAAGAGGGAACTATTTTATAAGAAATCCTTCTCCTAGATATCTAATAAATTATTGAAAAATTTAACAAATCAAACTATTGTAATTCATACTAAAATTATCGATTTTAGTTTAATATGTTATGAAAATTATAGATGTTAGTTCAAGATGTTATAACACATCATTGCAATAACATTGTATAAGAATTATGGGCCCTAGGGAGAGGGTGGTCAGTTAGAATGTAGCGCCATGCTAGTATTGTTGACTTGGGGATTGGACCTAAGTGATTATTTGAGTCTGATATCTTCCTATATCATGTAAAGATTGAGCCTCATGACTAATGGAAGCATTCCTAAGCTAGGTTTTTTTCATTTCTGTTGTATATTGAATGTTTGCAATTTCCCAATGATTTAAAATTAGCAACAGAGGGTGTGAGGTGAATGGTGGGCTCGTAAGTATAGCTCGTTAACACTCATATGTATCATATAAGGTGTGTTTTTTTGTATATCTAAGAGTGTTTACTGAGAATTTTTATTTCAATACTTAAATAATTTTGTGTGTTGTATTATTTTCGTTCTATAACCTACATGCAATGTCAATTTGTGGTGCATATTGGAGTAATACATTGTTTACATTATTTTGGTTTGAATATTAATTCTAATGTGAAATACCGGTCCCTTTCAAATGTACTGATCTTTATTTTGTTTTGTTCCAAGCCTCTATTTCCAAACTACAAGGTTTTTTATGATGTTATTTGGTTCCAAACCTTAAAGCCTAAATCTTGACCTCTAGTTGGCATGGATAATTTAACAATATATGAAAGTCTTGAAAAATATGTATCAAGGATCCAAGCCATCTCGTTTATAAAAAAAAAAAAAAATGAAAATAATTTTGCTATCATTCAATTCATTCTTTCACTAATCGAGATAGAGCTCACAGGTCTAGCTAGTAGGATGTGAAGCTTACATCTTGTAATCTAGTGAATTAAGGAATCAACCACTTAAAAGTCATGAAAAAAAAACATGAGACACACTCGAGGTATGGATGGTATTTTTCAAATTAAAATACTTAGATAATACTGTTTATAATGTGATTTACATATTTATCTTTCTCCATCTATTTAATGTATCAATTTCCAAAAAATATTATGCAGTATTCTGGACATTTTATTTCAAAATTCTAAGTTGTATTCCTATAATTTATGCCCATATATTTTAGAGGATCGGGTTCAAAAATTTCTATCTCATATCTCCTGTATGGCATAATTCCTTGTTATTGGTGTTTTCTTGCATACTATTTGTAGGTGTGACATTTGCAGAAGGTCGAGGTCAAAGAGGAATTGTTTTGAAATACATGCACTATTCATGGTTGAATGCACTTTATAGATCTAATATACCTTATCTTGCATCCATTCCTTCTATTTAATTTCACACAAGATTTTTTAAACAAGAACAAGAGTGGTGGGTATGCACTAGAATTTAATTCATGCACTATGTGCTTTGTTTGGTATATGAAATGCTTTGATCACCCGTTGCATTGTTTATTTTCTAAAGAACATTTCTAATTTCTTTCACTCAATTAATTAGAAATCAATCTTCAGATTCCTAATAAAAATAGTAAGGGTATACCTTTATTTGTCTATAGTTAGGATTTATTTTCAGTTGTTAATATTGAAGGTTTGTTTTCAACTATTAATTGAATTGCAATATTAGTGTTTATTATTTATAAAGATTTCATTTAAGTGCAGGAATCATATTTATCATTTTTTGCAAGAATTTACAAAGAGGTTGGTCAGCAAGTTAGCATAGGAATTTGATCTGCATGTCACTCTGGGATATGTTGTGCCTCGAAGTTTATCAACTCTCATTTTGACAATTAAATGTTAGGTTTTCTTTTAGACCAAACATTTTGGGGATGTTTTAAGGGAGGCACTTGGGGGATTGACCATGGTGACCTACTACAGACTTGTGGTTTTGTCTTTACCTAGTTTTTCTTGCAAGCCTTTGGTGTCTTCGAATTAATTTTACGATTTTATTTCCTAAATATTTTTATTTAATTATTAAGGTGCTATAATAACCCCCCTCTATATATATATATATATATATATATATATATACACACACTACACCTATGATGAAATAATATACCAGTTGGCTTCTTTAGTACAAAAATATGGTATTTCGAAGAATCTTTTAATGACAAGTTTGGATGTTTCTAGAGAGATATAAAAATCATGTAATGAAGAACTCACAAGTGAACAACTTGGTATTTTTCTTGAACATAAATATAATATTATCAAATATTTCATTTTGAAATTGGATTATTTTTAGGAAGAATAGAAGAAGGATGAAGAACCACTGCTATTTTTTTTCACTAATTGTAGAAAGAAGCACTTATTAGGAAAATGGAAACTAAGCAGCCTAAAATTTTGAATTTTTTTTTAGGAGGGTCACTTATTATAACATTTCCAATTAGTGTTAGGATTACTAAAGCTACTCAAGAAATAAATTAAGGAATCGAATCAACCGCCAGGTATAACATGAAATCCATCATCATTTAATACTTGGAATAATATTTATTATCCTCAGTAGGTTCCTCAACAAATTTACAATACTATAGTTTCATGGAAAATGTTTAGTCCTCCTCTGAATTAAAATATGCATTTTGGCCACAGTGGTCATCTCCTTAGACTTTATCGTCAAGCCAGATATCTCCATGGACTCAACGATGATTTAGAGCCTTCTCTCTAAGGAAGTATCCCATGCAATTTAAATTACAAGAATAATCAAAACAAACACAATCTATTCAGCATGCACCACTAGTTCATCCTCAACTATGGTCCTAGCTATGTGTGCAACCTTACCCTAATCCATACCCTAGCCGATACTCTAATTCAAACCCTATAATTAACCCTAGTCCATACCTTAATCTAAGCCATAGATATAACCATAGTACATAGCCTAATCCAAACCATAAACCTAACCCTAATTCAAACCCTATCCCCAACCCTATTTAAAACCCTATACTTAACCTTAGTCCAAGTTTTAACCAAAACCATAACCAAAACCATAGCCCAAGCCATAATCCAAACCAGCAGGTTTCACAACAATTTAAAACATATACTCTTCCCATTGACTCCCCTAGTGAGTGTGATGATATATATCAGAGGTTGGGGGAAGGGGTGAGTTTTAAAAAATCTCTTATCACTACAAAATATTCACCGCGGGATTATATAATTCAAATACCATTGGAGGAGAAATATTTGATTGGAACCTATTCTAAAATTGTTGTGAAGATGAAAACCCCAAAATTTCCCATATTGATTCTTGTCAATATGAAAAGTAGATATTTCCAAATACTTTGAAGGAGACCTTAATACCTATATTTGAAGGAAACCTAAAGGATGCATCAATACGTTGATATTTATAGTCACCAACCTGAAGGAGATTTGATTCCAAAATTTACTGGTTCCAACGTAATATTCCTATCATATTCCTCTTTCATAACATTTTCAAAATTTTATCGATCGACATTACATATTTATTCATGAAAATTCCATGATCTCTAAGATAAATCTTGCCTCTTTACCTACCAGAACATTATTATTTTCCATGTTTAACATACTATTCATTTCAAATTTCTACATATCACTACTTTTTCATTCTCTTTATCGACCTAAATATCACACTACACATCCTCTCCTTATGCTCTCTTCTGCTCTTGGCTCACCTCACTGTTCAATTGCATATCAAATATAATATTTAGGTCTATTATAGTCTTTTTTTCTACACACAATTCTTTTACCTCTTCTATCTCCCATATGATCTACTAAGGTTTCCTCTCCTTCAAATGTGTTACCGTTATTTAATTGATATACTATAATTATCTCAATCTCACAACATTTTTCTATTTAACCTGAGCTATTAACACTTAAAATTCAACTTACGTCCTTTTCATATGTATAGCATAATAAATTTATTTAAAATTCAACTTTCTATTTATAGCATATGATTTTTATTACTATGGTTACCAATACATTGTTTTCACCCGTGGTATAATGGTTTGACAAGGTAATTGTTTATCTCCTAACCCTCAAAAGTTTCTTTGATGCTCATGGCTTTCCAATTGTTTTTGTAGGAACAATCTTATTACTCCAAACTACACATCCTTTTAGTCCAACTAATACTACCATTGGAGATTTTATCTTTCACAAGTTCCATTTCTCATGGTTGAGGGATAGACCTTTACCAAAACACCTTGGACATTGGGTAGTTAGAATTAGATTTTGTTTAACACTAATGGTCCATTGGATCGAATCTGTCTTTAATACTTCAGGCATTAACATATTAGGTCTATTCATTTGTTATGAAACATGATAAACCTATGTATTGAGACCAATTTTTGGAGTCCCAAAGCTCTTAGGAATTATCACTTAACACCTCACAATAGGGTGTTGTGACCTAGTAGAGCTAACATTATGGCATTATTCTATTAACAAGATTTGCCATCAACAAATGACAACTAGTTTCTCATTATTTTGGGACATCACACCTCATATCAATGTATTCCTTGTCCGTTTTGACACTATTTTTTTGATGACCCAATATCCCTATATGGGGCTTAAAGTGTCAACATCATCTGCCACATCAACTATCACTTCCACATCATCCCTGCAACCAATCATGACATTCCACATGCCTAAATTTTGTTGTGTTCCTCCATCATGTCATCCCCCAACTACCCATTTGCTTGGTTGAAAGGACCATTATGATCGGTACTTATTACTCGATGATATTACCACATTAGTGGTTATCACTACGTTACACTCCACATCATCATTTCCACTAGACTATTTTGTCCCACCTTTTGCGAAGAAAAATATCATGGCCTTACCTATGGATAGTATTTTCATCCACGCAATATTTACTTCAGCATACCCATAATATTTTCACAAAATTTTTCTGCACGCCTTCTATTAGTTAGGAAAAAGTTTCCCAAATATATCGACATCAAAACATGATATCAAATATCTAGAGTTATATACTATTTTTTCTTTTTAACAACGTTGATATTGCAAATTTTGAAACAGAGGTAGCCTATTGGTTCTCCAGGACTAGGAGACGTTAATAACGATTGACTTTCTTGGCCTTCTCATCTTCTCATCCTTCTCAACCTTAACACATTTTGTAGCTTCTCAACCTTATTTATCTATTCATTCTTATCATTCTTTGTATTATTTCCTTATTATACTTCTCATCCTTTTGAATATCAGCTTGAGTTTCTTGCATCATTCTTTGACAATTTATGGTGGGGGGATTACTCATTGAAATATTCCACAAATTTGATATTGTATCCAAATTTGGGGTTTTAGTTTATAAAAATAAATTTGTTTTTTCTAAATCAAATTTGGGGTTTTCCCCCTTTCAATCCCTTCACACACACTTTTCCTCTATTAATGAACTTTGGGTAATATTTCCTCTTTATAAAAATCCCTGTAAAGAAACAAATTTGTTTATAACCCCCTCCATATTGTGAAATAAATGACATAAATGAAATTAATATCAATGAGAACATAATGTTCAACATCTAGGAGAGAGCAATTGGAGACCATAATGGAGACTCTTTCTTCCATATTTTTCATTATCCATAGTCAATCTACCTTCCTATATTTTTTTTCAACCGAGATAGTTGAGATCATTATCTAACATCTTTTGAGGGGAAGGAAAAAGAGTTCTCATCCAAGTACTAATGGCTTAAAAACTTCCATGGGAAAATATAAAATATTTTTGGACCTTAATATCCATTGAGGTGGTATAGGAAAACAATTTGATTGATATTTTGAGAGAGACAAGGTGTCTCCATTCACCTTGTAAACAACATAGAACATAATTTATGAATAGAAGATGTGAGACTTGAACTTTTATCATAAAAAATGTGACCACCTAGCAAAAATAACTAACTGAATAAAAATATTAATTGTTAGTATGGATTTTGGAAATTAGAAATTTTCAACTAATTATATAACCTAAGGTACAATTTTTCCTAACTATTTCCATTAATTAATACACATAGATGAGAATAACCCATAAATCCATTAATTTTATGTTTTTTATTGCATAATTTTAGCTTTTTACATGAAAATAATTTATGATATTTTCACTCAGAAATTTAATTTCAATGTGAGTAATTCGATAAATCACTTATTTATTGACTATTTCTTAATACTTTAAACATTAACATAGAAATAAATTATTAATTTACTATTTATAAATCATTTCTAACAGGTTTCACTATTCTAGTAAAAACAGTTTGATACACATTACTTATTAATTACTTATAAGTAATCTTCATTAATTAACCCACTATATTATTACTCTTCAGTTGGTTAACTAAATAAAGTCATTAACCATTATTTTTACCATTTCCTCTTACAAAATAATAAATTATTATATTATTGAGATCTTCAATTTGTCCAGGAAATATTTTATTATATTCGACCTCATCAAATCTAATAAGCGTTTTATGATTAATAGAGAGGTGTTCCCCCTCATTTCGCATTATTCATTTTCATCACCAAATTTATCATCTTATAAGTCATGAGGTTTCTCCATTACAATCACTCTACATTTTTCTTATTTTTTCCTATGCATCATTTTACCTTGTAAAGAGAATGAACCACACAAGCTACATCAAGTACTCTTTATGAACCCCCCAAGGAGGAGGTCTTTCGAGGAAAACTCAAGTAGACATTCCTAGCAAGTGGAGTATATGCATATGTTATACAGTTGCATATATTTTGATTCCTCTTTTTTGGTTTATGTTATAGTATTTTGTCAATATCTTAAGAACAAATTTATTAATATGTGCCACTCATAGTGTTTATATTAAATCCTCATTATTTATTCCTCAACTACTAAAAACTCATCAAAAAATTCTTCTTTCTAACCTTTTTAGAGGGATACAATGAACATGAGCTAAGAAATTTTTATTCCATTTATGATACCCAAATACAAAATTTCCATAATTAGTCTATTTAGGGATTCAACCATAACTAAAAGTAACAAAGGGCCTAATGGGAAGCCTTAACAAATCCCATGAGAAGCACAAAAGGATAGAGAGGGAGCTCCATTTATAAGGAAAAATATGAAATATATTGTATTCAACCAATTATCCAATTTATAATGAGAAGTTCCAAGCCCATTTGAATCAGAAAAAGCCAAAGAAAATCCTAGTCAAATCTGGCATAAGCCTTTGATAGATCTAACTTGAGGATAACAAAACTAAGATTTAATTTCCTAATAGAGTGTAAGACTCCTTGTGCTAATACTATGACATCATGGTGCATATTCTATATGAATTGAAGGCACTAATTTTAAATGAATGATATTCATATGAGTTTTTTTTTTTTTTTTTAAATTTGTTTATAAATGGAATTCCTACAAGAAATATACTAATTGTAGAAAAATGAGGTAGTTCCTTACGTCATTTGAATCAGACATAGAAAGTAGTAATTAAATGAGATAAATAATATGTCCAAACCTTGATATCATTTGATTACTTTTACCATATTATCCTTTAAAAGCTCATAGATTTCTATGCTATTTCGATGGAAAACCATCTTCCGATGTAGAGTTTTGTTTTTGCATTGTCCAAAATGTAACTGAAACCTACAATTAGTTAACTTCTTATAACAGTATAACATCCATATAATTTTTAAAATTACAGCGGTGGGGGGTGCTATAACATCGTACGAAATCTCTTGTATCAGACATCATTGTATACTCCAAAAGAGGGTATGGAAAATTATTCATTGTACTTAGCCTTATCCTCACATGACATGTGGCCATAACCATCTCTGATGTCTCATATTGTATTTGCATGGTTCATGAAGTTTGAAAAATAATGAAAAAATTATATTACTTACCCCTAATTCTACCCACACTTCCTTACTATTTAGAGTCCAATGATCCTCATTTTCGAGAGGAAGAGAATGTAACTCTTCCTTTAGGGATTTTATGTTGGATAATAATTTGAATTCTTGTTCCTTGTAAACTTATCTTATTTTCTCTTACACTTCATTTATACTAAATAAATTCTTGCTATAAAAATTTTCTCCCTTTAATGTTGAGGCTGATTTGATAGCCGATAAATGGTTTGAAAGTTGAATCATAATTCAGGAGGACAACTTGACTAGGGGTATCTAATAAAACCATACTAGGGCCTAATAAAACCATGAGAGATAAAATCTAAAAGGAATCACATTTGAATCTCTAGGAGGAAAGAAATTTAGTAATATAGCCCTAAGGTTTATAAATTTCCCATAGTAAAAAAACACTTAATAATGTGCCTTGAGCTCAAAATACCTTTCGAGACTAGAAATAAGTATAAACACTTTTAGAATTTATGGATATTAAAATTATATTTCCTCCACAGTACTACATAGTGGAGCATTTTGAGACATTTTTTTAGAAAAAATTAATATTTCATCTCAAATGTTTATATTTTTATTTTAATTATACCAAATTAAAAAATAAAATCATTTTATTGTCTTAACAAAATAGAAAAGAGGAATCATTTTTCAATAGGGAGAAGAGTGTAGTGGTAAGTTAATTGTTGGGGTTATATGCAGTTTCCCTTCCTCCCTATGTGTTGGAACAAAATAACCAACATTGATCTCATCAACTCCTTCAACCTCCCTCCAAACTCTGAATGCATTTCAAGTTTGATATTGCATAAGTTTTTTTATTGGTAATGGAGGAGAATTAAACATTTATAGAGACACATTTGACATCGACAATATATTTTGCGGAAGGATGTGTACAGGAACCTTGTGACTACATTTTTGGTTTATTCTTGTGTGAGTTTTCTTATTTGGAATGAAGGAGAATGAAAAAGCTTAAGAGACTCATTTTACATTGGCAACATGTTTTGTAGAAGGAGGTGTGTAGGACCCCTCTAACTATATTTTGGATTTCTTGTTGCATGTATTTCTTTTTGGGAATGGATGAGAATGAAAAAGTGTGGAAGGAGGAGAGCAGGACCAATGTGACTATATTTTAGGCTTTTTGTTGTGTGAGTTTTGGTATTATGAATGGAGGAGAATGAAAAATATACAAATACCCATTTAATATCGGAGGTATATTTTTTTGAATGATGTGTCCATTATAGTTGGGATGATGCTTGCAACATCGATATTGACCCCTTCATGTATGATGATCCTTCCATGGTAATTCTTTTCTTTAATTCATGTGGTTTATGATTGATTGATTGTTAGCCTCTTTCGTAAAGGCAATTATAAATCGAAAATACATAAATTAAATAATGTAAAGTTAGGATAAATATATTTATTAAATTATAATATTTAATAAATATTTGAGATACTTAGAAATAGTATTTTGTTAGTAAAAATAGGACTCTAGAGTAGAGTCCTTTCCTAGTCTCTAAAATAGGAGTAAAGTTAGTAGAATGGTTAGAAGCTCATTTATTCTAAATGGACACTTGTTTATTTTCCAAGTGATCCATAACTAGATTAAGTTAGAACATAGAGCTTATAAATAGGTTAGTTTCCTAATTTTATTGTAATGTGAGAGTGAGAGTGAGCGTTTACGTTTGTAAAGTCCTACAATTTGTAATGTAATATCTTTTCATGATAAATAAAGTTATGTGTCTGAGGAAACTTCTGCATCTACATGTGGTATCAGAGCCATTGGTAATGATGTGAATGTGCAGATTTAAGCTATGCAGGCTTTTGAAAATCTTAGCGCAATATTTAACAAGGTCGCTGTGGAAACTGAAGGTTGGAATAAGAGAAGACGCAAGCTCTATGGGAGCTGCGTGAATTAGTGTGTTTTATAGAAGTATCTGAAAGAGCACTTGTTAAAGTCTGGCGTTGATGTATTATGAGTTAATAATGGGAAGGAGAGATGCCAAGGAGAAGAGGAGAAGGCATGCTTTAGGAAAGCTGCGGAAAATTTAGCGATCTGTGCCGTTTTGGTTTGGACTATGTGCATTTTTTTTGTGAGGAATTTGAAAAATTGGGTGCAAGAGGCGTGATCATGAGATCTTTCGCGTTGAAGTAACCATGGACTTTCCCCAGTTTGGCTTCAAATAAGATTGAGCATTTTCATCTACCAACCGCCGCAAAATTCTAGGGTTTGCTACAATATAGGAAGTTGCCACGAATTAAAGCTATTGAAGACAACAGGTGCTTGAACTGGTAAGGAATTCATATCCCAAATATATTTTGCATGGTTTTGAACATGAAATATTTTGTCACCTTTCTCTACGGTACACAGTGTTTAAATCTGAGAATAAATGTCTCAATATGGAGAATGCGTGGAAATATGAAGTAGATATGGAGATATGGTGTTGTCTTTTCAAAAGATTAGTATGTACTTATTGGTTTTTAAAGAAAGAAAAACTATTTTAAGAGAGTGAGAGTGAAATTTTATGTTTTTAAACTCCTGCAATTTGTAATGTAATCTATTTTCATGATCAATAAAGTTATATTTATTAAATTAGAATATTTAATAAATATTTGAGATACTTAGAAATAGTATTTTGTTAGTAAAAATAGGACTCTAGAATAGTGTCATTTCCTAGGCTCTAAAATAGGAGTAAATTTAGTAGAATGGTTAGAAGCTCATTTATTGTAAATGGACACATGTTTATTTTCCAAGTGATCCATAACTAGATCAAGTTAGAACATAGAGCTTATAAATAGGTTAGTTTCCTAATTATATTGCAATGTGAGAGTGAGAGTGAGAGTTTACGTTTTTAAACTCCTGCAATTTGTAATGTAATATCTTTTCATGATCAATAAATTTATGTGTCTGGGGCCAGGTGGAGCGCGCTCTGCTAGGGTTCTCGCTTCACCCCTGCAACTACGTCGACACACTCTGAATGTTTGGAGCCTTTCCGCTGGCTCTCTCCTGCTGATTTGCAGTGGACTAGTGCTGGTTCACCAGCAATGGTAGGCCCGTTGGGGGGAGGCGAAAAGTCTTCCCCCTCAACCCACGACAAACCATCCTCCGAGAAAAATACAAAGGATACGGATTCGAACCATACGAATCAAGAGGCTGAGGACAATAGGAAATCTGAAGAGCAGGCCACCTCAACTGACAAGGAAAAAGCTGTACAGGAAGAAGAATCTGGGCAAAAAGGAACGCCCCAGGTGAAATCGACCACCTGCAAACCGATTGTGGAAGAGAGGCCCAAAATTGAGCTTCCAAGTCACAGGATCAATGGATGGATCCAGTACATGAAGGATCATGCCCTGATTGGAAAATTTATCGGTTTTTGGCCCACGGAAAAGGCCCTACATGGGTGGATAGCAGCCAAGTGGAAACCCAAAGGGCATGTCACCCTTCAAATTGGCCCCAAAGGCTTCTTTACTGTTATCTTTCTCTTCATTGAAGATCGTAACAGGGTTCTGGATGAAGGACCATACTTCTTCAACTCTGCTGGCCTTTACCTTAGGGAATGGGTTGAAATATTCAACCCTGATAAGGAGGATTTTAGCTGGGCTCCTATCTGGATAAGGATGTACTCGCTTCCTCTAGAATACTGGGATGAGGATTCCCTAAAAGACATTGCTCAGGGATTAGGGGAGTTCGTCAAAATTGCGGAGGAAACGAAGTTGCGACGCTATACCTCCTATGCTCACATCTGCGTCTATATGCGACTGGACAAAGCACTCCCAGATTCGATCAGCCTCTACCATGACGATTCTGAATGGATTCAACCTCTCAATTTTGAGCATGTTCTCTTCCGCTGCCGTAAATGCCATATCCACGGGCATCTCTTTAGAGATTTCCCTCTCAATTCCAAGCCTGAAGCCTTGAATCTCCCAGATGAGTCTGTCCTTGAGGGGTTTACTAAAGTCACCAACCGAAGAAGATCTCACAAGAAACCCCACAATGGGAAAAAACCCAGTGCTCCCGCCTCTTCCGCCCCCTCAACTAGTAATAGCTTTGAAGCTCTAGCCTCTGTCACCAATAACCTTCCCCAAGCTGCCCAGCTACCACCCCTCATGCCAAAGTCTTCCTCTCCACCCCTTCCACCTAACCCTAACCATTCCCCCTCATCCGTGAGGGCTCAGTTGAATCCTACTGAAGAGCCATTGAAAGACCCAGATTGGCAACTGAATGGAATGGATGTGGATTTCATTCCCACACAACACTCTGGAGAAAGAAGTCAAGTACAAAGCATGGAGGAAGAACCAGAAAACATTGAATTGAGAGGGCTTGACATCTTTGAACTAGAACAAGCCTGCAGGAAAAAGGAGTTTGACAAGATTCAAGCACATCAGCTAGAATAGCTGGAGGTGATCATTTCCAGAGTGTTCAGACAAAAAGAACTGGGAATACAACCGGGCAGCAGATGGGATGGCAACCAACCTCACAAGGACACTAAGAAAAGATGTAGGAAAACAGATCTGGAACGAACAATTACAGTGGGTAAAATCCTGGTTGACTCAGGAAGATATGCAAAGCTGACAAAGTATTACAAGCCTCTTCCTGACAGTGAATCATGAAGCTCACGTCATGGAATGTAAGAGCACTAAATACTCCTGGGAAACTCAGAATGATAAAAAACATGATAAGGTTGGAGCAGCCTCAGATTTTTTTCATGCAGGAAACCAAATGTAATAGCAGTACTCTTGGCAATATCCTCTCACAAGCTTGGCCTGGTTGCCAATCGGTGGCGGTGGACGCTTCAGGCGCTTTTGGAGGGCTAGCCATTTCGTGGAACACCCAAGCCGTCTCTCTCTCTAATTTTCACGCCTCCCATCACTTCATCCAAGCAACTTTTCATATCATAGGTACCAATAGTCATGGACATCTTTCTAATGTTTATTTCCCACAGGAAGTAGGTAGTAAAACGGTTCTATTGGATACTATTGGAGCACTTAATACTGCTAGAATCCATCCTCTCTGGATCCTAGGAGGCGACTTCAATATGATTACGAAATTGGGGGAAAAAATGGGGGGCAGAGCCAAATTAGAGCCAGAAAGTTTCCACTTAAAAGACTTCATACAGGACAACTTGCTAATAGATTTGCAGTACAGTAATGGAATTTACACCTCGAGTAATCGTAGAGCAGGCCGCCAGCAAATGACCTCTAAGCTAGATAGATTTCTAATCTCAGATAATGCAGTCCATCTAGGTGGTGACATTTCAACATCTATCCTCCCACTCAATGGCTCTGACCATTGGTCAATCTCTCTACAATGGCAAAGACCAGGGAATTCAACACGGTTCCCTTTTTGCTTTGATGCATTCTGGTTGAATCACCCTCCTTTCAAGGACCTCATCAGCTCATGGTGGAAGACTTACATGCCGCCAGAAGGGTCCAAAATGTACCAATTCCAATAAAAGCTCAAACTCCTCAAATCCCGCATCAAACACTAGAATCATACTACTTTTGGTAATATTTTCCAGGCATAGCAGGACCTCAAAAAGGAGATGCGAGCTCTCCATCAAAAAATCATCACGGAAGGCTATACGGAAGAACCAATGGAGAAGGAGAAGCAGCTACAAACTCAACTGGAGGAAATATCAAAGCAGGAGGAAATTCTCTGGAAGAAAAAATCCAGAATACGATGGCTGAAGGAAGGCGAAAGAAACATCAAATTCTTTCACAGAACCACCATTCAAAGACGGATGCATAATACAATAACCTCAATTAAAAATCAAGCGGGGGAAAAGGTGGAAGACTAGGCAGAGATCGAGAAGGCGTTCATCGATCAATTTCAGGATGTTCACAAAGAACCTCCTTTGGATAGAGGGCTGGCCATCGACAAAATAACTCAAAACATTCCCAAGATTATCACTAACGAGCATAACCAGCTCCTGTTATGCCCAGTCTCTCAACAAGAAGTGGATCTAGCCATGAAGTAGCTCAAATATGGGAAGGCACTTGGCCCTGATGGCTTCACAACTACCTTCTTTCACCATTTTTGGGACCTTATCAGAGAGGAGGTGTGGATGGTGGTAGGAGAATCGCGCTCAATGCACTGGCTTCTCCCATCTCTAAATGCCACATTCATAGCCCTAATCCAAAAAGAAGAGGATGCCAGTACGCCTGACAAATTTTGCCCAATCGCCTTATGCAATGTCATTTACAAAGTCATTTCTAAAGTCATCGCCAACAGATTGAAACCACTTCTGCCTCTGCTCGTCTTGCCTGAGCAATCTGGATACGTTGAAGGCAGAAAAATTATGGACAACATAATCCTAACTCATGAGATCATCCACTCCCTCAAGCACACCAACCAGGCAGGTATGATCCTCAATATAGATCTTTCTAAAGCTTTTGATAAATTAAGCTGGAATTACATTCAAAAAGTGTTATCTGCTTTTGGTTTCTCCCTAACCTGGGTTCGTTGAGTCTATAGTCTTATCTCCTCCTCTTTCTTCTCGATCCTTGTCAATGGGATTCCCTCGCGCCCCTTCAGCCCCACAAGAGGCATCAGACAGGGGGACCCCTTATCCCCTTTCCTTTTTATTTTAATGGCGGAGGGTTTGGGTCACCATCTCGCATCTGCCCTCAGAACCTAGAAGATCCAGGGCATCTCTGTTCACAACTCTCCAGCCATCACTCACCAACAGTTTGTAGATGACAATATGGTGTTTGGGCACCCCTCCGTTCACAAAGCCTCCCAGCTAAAATCCCTTTTGAAAGACTTTGCAGACGCCTTTGGAGCCAGCATAAATAGCGCCAAATATCAGATCTTCTTTTTCCACACTCCTCCTTTAACTCAATCAACCATAGCCTGTATCCTCGGTTTTTCTATTGCCTCTCTACCCTCCAATTACCTGGGTGCACCTCTTATAGCCTTGACCATCAAGCATGCTTCCTGACACAAGCTCCTGGAAAAATTAGAAGCTAGAATATCTTCTTGGACTCTTTGAACTTTAAACATAGCAAGCAGACTGGTTCTCATCAAGGCGGTGCTACAGGCAATGCCACTGTATCTTTTCTCCATCCTAATGATGCCTAAATGGGTTCTCAAAAAAATCAAAGCCCGGCAGCAGAATTTCCTCTGGGGATCCAAAGGCACCAATCGCAAATGGGCGCTGGTTCAATGGAAAAAGGTATGCACACCCAAGGATCAGCGAGGAATAGGACTATGGGATCCTATACACAGCAATGCCATTACGAGTGCAAAAATCTGGTGGAGCTGGCTCACTGCCCCCAACAAGCCTTGGGAAATTCTTTCGACTTCCAAGTATGCCAATCACAGACCCCAAGATGAACTTATCAGATTCACTCCAGAGCAGAATGGCTCTCTCATATGGAATGCGGCCAAACAACATCACTTACTCATACAACAGCAAAGCTTCTGGGAAGTAAGAGATGGTAGATCGGCCAGATTTTGGACAGACTCTTGGGAGAAACTTCCAAAACTCACCAACACCTACAGTCCGCCTCCGGGACTAGATTGGGAAATGCAAAAATTAGAAAAGGTTCAGCAACAATGGGGGGAAAACTGATGAGCAGGGCTACAGGCAGTGGAAACAGGCAGACAGAATAATCCGGAACACTGATGAGCAGGCCAAGGAGGCCATTACTGCTGAACTCAAAACTCGGCGCATCAGAATATCAAATAACAGGGACATTCTCAGATGGGGACACACGCCTAAAGGAAATTTTACAATCAAGGAGGCTTACAAGATCATCAGCTCTGATCCTGCGCCCAAAGATCCTCTTTGGAGAAAAATATGGAGTTTTGGAGTCTGGCCTAAAGTGGCATTATTTCTTTGGCTCCTTGGACATCAAAGAATTCTAACATGGGATAATCTAAGGAATATAAGCTTTTATGGCCCCTCAATCTGTCCCATATGCTATGAGAATGAGGAAACACAGCAGCATCTCCTCTTCTCCTACTCTTTGGCCACTCAATTGTGGGAGAAAGTCAGTTTTCGATGCCAATAGAATTGCAGACTCAAGGCCGATATAATAAGCTTAATCTGTAACTGGCATCAAAATCCCTTCAAAAGTGAAATTATTAATCAAATTTGGAGAATAATCCCAGGCCTCCTCCTTTGGACAATCTGGAAAGAGAGAAACAAATGCATTTTCAAGGACCAAAGAACTCCGATAGACATAATCTGGAGAAAATTCTATCTCAATCTCACTAAAACCCTTGCTCTGTAGTCCTGGAGTACTGAGGACTACCCTACTCTGGCTAAAGAAAAATCCATATGGGATAACTGGGGTTTTCAGCTTCAACCTAGAAAGCAGAAGCACACTGGCTTCCTCCTCCCAAGAAAACCTACAAAATCAACTTCGATGGTGCTTCAAAGGGCAATCTAGGCAAGGCAGGCTTCGGAGGAATCATAAGGGATCACAAAGGTGCACCCATTGTCATTTACATGGGAAGTCTTGGATGGGACACGAACAACTCGGCTGAGCTGGAAGGATTATGGAAGGGGCTTCTCCTCTCTCAATAGAAGGGGTTGCATCCTCTAGAGATAGAGGGAGACTCCCAAATCCTCATTAATATGACCACCCAACACCTAAATGGGGCACAAGCGCAAAAAATTGCTAGCAGTTGGTGTCTTGAGGCTCGCTTGGAAGAAATTGAACGATGGCTTCACAACAACAGGGCTCTCCTCTTCAAGCATATCAGAAGGGATGGCAACAAAGTTGAAGATCTTCTTGCCAACCTGGGTGTCGACCGTGAGCAAAATATTATTACAGGGACGCTTGACATTATCCAGAACAATGAACAAAGACAGAAATGCCAAAATTTGATTCCGGGAGAGGCAGATCTCTGGGATGCGAGTGCTATCGGGCGTGATGAAGGTGATGGGATGGAGGTCTTGCCGGACAGAAGGCCACCTGCCTTCCCGCAAGGGGAACGTCACTCCAGCCATAAACATGTTAACGCTGAGATTAATGGCATTAATTTTGGGCGCAATTCACAAACAGATTGCCGCTCCTCGATACAATGTTGACTACTGTGTAATGGATCAACCTTCGGCTCAAATTAATTACTAGTCATTGCAAGTGATCTTCCGCTGAAGCGTGGATCTGTTAAACACCATGGACCCGTCTTCTCCCTTACCGGCGAATTGGTGGTGTCGACCAGCTACTGGTATTGCAAATGAGTGCACCATCACTGGCAAGAGAAGTAGCATCAATTGCTGTCTAGAGCTTGGGGATAACCTTCATCTCTCACTTTCTGGCTCCTGCATGTTGGCCTCTGTCTTTTTGAATCCCAGCTCGACTTTGCCCCCGGTCATCTCTCTGGTTCCTTGGCACTCTAGCCTTGATTCTAACATGCCTCGCCTCATGCAAAGAATGCGCTGTAGGCGAGGGTCTACCAGGCATTCTGTGAGGCGTTCTCCTTCCTCCTCCAGCTCGCCTTCTGAGACCTCTTCCCCATCGGACAACCTGCCCAGACTTCTCCGTGGTCATTTGCTCCGTTCGAGCCGTAGACTGGACTCTCCCTCGTCTTCTACTCTCCTGGCTCAATTCCACACTGCTCTTTTCTCCTTCGATTGCTCCCTCAATCGTCCGAGAGTCACTGCTGCTATCTCGGTTGTGTTTCTTGAGGAGCCCCAGGACGAGAATGACCAGAATTCTTCGGCTGGGCAGGGTATAAATGGCAACACTGTGCAGGACCAAACGCCACAAGATTTGGTGGGGCTATCTAGAGGAAGAAAGGACGCTGCACAGGAAGTCAAGGAACAAGGGCAAGCAAAGCAGATGGTCGCTCCTTTCTCCAGGAAAGTAGTCCACTCTGTCGAAGATTTGTATAATGAGCGTGGTGAACTGGACGAATACTGGTGCAGAGTCGAACAAGTTGCTCCTGATGAGTAGTTCTACTTTTCGGCCATGGTTTCTTTACTATGTTTCCGCCCTATCCAATGGGCTTGTTTTTGACTTTCCTGCTATTTCAAATCATGTTTTCATTTTTTTTAGCTACAGTCCTCAATACATTCAGTATCTCGATCCCCTGCGTGGGATTTTTTGTGGTGATCTCTACAGGCTGGTTTCCCTCCTGCAGGGCAGTCTCAAACTTCGTTTTTGTCCGTCTAAAATGCCTCAGAATTGGGCAATGTTAAGGCCTCGGCCCGCTGTACACTACTTTTACTGTTAATAGATCAGTTTTACTTGGAAAAAATAAATAAATTATGTGTCTGATCTACATAACTTCTGCATCTACATTGATTACATTTTGTACATTTGATTTTAGGTTTTATATATATCTTATGGCTTATAAACCATTAGATTCTAGTTCAATCAAGGGTGAAGAATGGTATATAATTTGGTGAATTTTTGTCATCCCTACATTGTTTTTCCAAGAATAACCATGTATCGTCATCCTCTTCCTCTATAAGAAATGAGTATATCGACAATAGTTAGATGTCCCCTTCATTGAATGAAGAAATAGTATAAGAACAATCAAGGGAATCTCCAAAGGTAGGTTATATCCTTCTCATCTCTATCATGACTTAATTTGAATTTCTCATTGAATTTTTAAATTGAATATTGAATGAGAATTATATCTATTTAGGCTTTTTTAAATTATAGGTTCCCATTCTACACTTATTTTGTGGGAATGAAGGTAGCTAAATTTGGGGTGCCATTATTTCAAATCATGTATCCACAACATTTCCGATAAGGTTTTTCTTGTCTAGCATAATATCATGGTTAAATTCAATAGCACCAGCAAGGAGCGATATATGTTGTTCGCTTTATCCCATTCATATATTTTCCTTACTAGGGACTTATTCGAGTGGCCTACAATTTTCCAACATCACTTTATTACTTCATTTATATTTGTTTTCTTATATATTTTGTCTATTTTTGTTTCAAAAATAAATGGGATCTTAACAGATATATATTTAATTTAATTCAAATCTAGCTTAGTTAAGGAAAAAATAGTTGGTTATTAATTTAAATTTTTATCAGTCCATATAGAAGAATTAGGGTGGGATCACCATTTTATATCATAGACCAATCCTAGAAGCTACATAGGAAAAATTCTAACAATTTGTAGCAAAATATCTTAACACAATCAAAATCTATATGATTCATGCTCGATACAAAATCCCTATAAACTTGTACCATATCCAATTATGTCCTCAATAATGTATAGGACACATATCATATAATTTGTAAGGAAGGTCATTGTATAAGTTTACATAACATGTATTTTAATATTCTCTCTTGTAAGTTCAATTTTATTTCGTAGTTTATGATTTTATTTCATTAGGAAAGTATATGGGAGTTACCCAAAGAAGTTATCATGGGATGGGGGTTCTTCCCGTAACTATTATTTTTACATCCTTTTGGTGGCTAAATTTCTCATGTTTTTCTGTGTGTGCATAGAAGGGATTGACTATTTATGTGCCCTTATTCACTCTTACTAACCCCTGAAATGAATGTCGATAGTAATTATGCGTCCCTATTTTTTATCTTAAGATAAAAGGTGTGGCCAACTCTTTTTTTGGGGCAACTTATAGCATATTAATCCTTAGGTGGGATCCAACAGTGTCACACCTCCCATTTTACTTCCATAATTTTTTTTCTTTTTTCCATTCAGCTATTCCAGTTAAATCCTAGTAAGGGATTATGCTATTCCTTTGCAGATTTGATTTGCTCAGGATCGTTTCCCTAATTTTGATTTATTTCCCATGTGTCAATTATGTTCCACTATACATGAATAACCTTGACTTGAAACCCATATGAATTTTAAATAACTTGTAACATCCATAACTATAATTATGATAACAAGGAATGGGTTAAAAAAATATATATATTGATCCACTTTATAAGTCCCACCTTTGTTGTAATTGTTTGACATATTCATAGACCTTAAGGGACATAGATGGAATCGATTTGGTCCACACATTAGCCACGGTTGTATTTATCCATATATCTATTTGAAATCACTTAGACTTCTAGCTTTATGACTCCACGTTTTCACTCGTGGATAGCATATAATTCATGGTGGAACGGACTCGACCTATGGTTATGCATACATGTTACTCATGTCGATTTAATTACCCGCTCGTCCTTGTTTCTATTTCAAACTGATTTCGTTGGGTCGGCCTCCACGTAATACGAGTTTGTAAATTGATGCATCGTATGTGTGAATGGAGACGGAGAATCAGTTTCCATGTAGGCTCACATATAGTTTTAGTTTTTTCCCCATAGGTGGTAACATGTTTATGTCCATTTTGGTCACGTGGATTCGTTCCATGACGATCCAGGTTCCTCCCGTCGCCTTACCTTGTTGCCTATGCCAATTCTATGACACAGTCAGCCCAAGTTGACATTAAATGGCATTAATCGTTGGGTTGAATATTCAATGTAGGATGTACCTGGCTGATTAATACTTCGATCTGTGACTCCTTCCCTCAGATCTCGCCAGTTGGACGACGCCGATTCATTCGTGGCTTTAGGGTTTTTGTTGATCAATCCGATTATAATTTCACATATTGATTTGTTCATGTTTCTTTTTGTTTTCTTTCTGCGCGTCGGGTTTATTCATGACAGAGACATTTTTGATGCCCTAACAATTACACAGAGCTCGGCTACCTCTTTGGCGTATCTCCATACTAGCATGGACGATTTAGGTATGAAATTATCGTACCCGTGGGGTTCTTACTATTTAATCATGGCTTCCTTCTGCTGATTGAAATTTACGCTCCTTTCTTTGAGCCTTCACGGCAATTGTTGGACTTATATGAATCATATGTCATCGTTTTGTTCCAAGTGATTTTCATCCACCCACTTGTTAAGATTTCATCGCGTCTCACATATTTTGGTGTTAGTTTGCAGAGAATTGTTGTTTCGCCTCCCATGCATTAGATGGTGCGTGTTGAATCCATTCGTTTGGCATTTTCTTATGCGAATTCTCAAGAGCTCGTTCTGACCGACTGCTCTTGTATTCAGAGGTTATCCTCTATCTTAAACTCATCAATGGTTTCTCGGGGTTTATTACTCTGGCGTTGGCACGACGCTCTGGTTCTTTCCCTTCTTGACCTGTGTAGGTCGAATTCATACTGATTGGGTAAGGCTAACTTCGTTATTCGATTTTGAACATCAACATTCATTATTTATTTACTGATGATAATTTTCTATCTCCTGGTTATGCGTAACAGGCTATGGATGGGTTTCAATTTCTACCTCACCAGGTACTATCATTTCTCTCAGTCCTCTTTTTGTCTTAGCGCACATTCATCCTACTTATCTCGTTTAGTGTTGGAATTTACTTGGGTCGTTGACTTGTGCAGGTAATGTAAGCCTTGCGTATTGCTCTCTTATATTGACACAGAGATTAATATCGGCCTTTGACATTAACGTGGGCTTCGTTTCCCCCTTGCAGGTCGGTATTCACCAAACACTGGTTAAAGGGAATCCGTATAGCTCTGTAGGGCTTGTTAGACAGCCTAGAATTTTTATTAATGAAGTTGTATAAGTTTGGACAATTCAAACTGTTAAGTCTCGACTTGAATATTTATTTATGTCTGCGCCAGTGGCCTTTCGAAACCGTCCTCAAGCCATAGGGATTTATACTTGTTTCGATTTTTGTATATATATATCTCGGTCATGATACTAATCTCATAGATTTATATCACTTTGCAACTTCCAGATCATGTCTTCGTTTATAAACCTCGAGATAATTTAATCTACTGTTTTCTCTTCATATTAAAATTCAGTTGCATGTATTCTTATTCCTCGATTTTATTATAGTGTTCAATAATGGTTCGGTCTATATATCCTTCTTGTATTTATGAAGGCTTTCTTGTACTAGGCCTTGTGTATGACATTCTCATACCACAGTATAGTTTTAATAGTTGCAGTAGCTAAGTCTCTTCAATACTTCTTGGAAATAGTACAACATATCACCATTTCTATTTTATACCCTTGTTATTAATTTGCACAGGATATTTGTTTAAATTATCTACAGGTAGTGTATGAATATGTATCTCTATTTTTATGTTTAGAAGACATTTGTATTCATAATCTACTATTTTACCCCCTTGACTTGAGTGCATATAATAGGCTAGGATACATATACTTCAATATTCCATGCTGTGGTGCATATGCATGTTGGTTATTTACATAACTATCTTTTGTCTTTTAAATTCTGTTCTCTAATATTAGAATGGTTCCATAAGATAATTATCAATGCATAGTCTCTTGCAATTCAATAGTTGTTTTCTTTTGCTATGGTATTGGCTGCTTACATTGAAAATAAATTGACCCTTGAGTTTCTGGTTATGTATGAACGATGTGCTGACCCTAAGATCAATCGATACAATCTCCACTTTCGTTCTTTAATACACAGTGAAATTTAAAATTTATCTTCTGTTAAGATCAGTCGATACAATCTCTACTTTCGTTCATTAATACACAGTGAAATTTACAATTCATCTTCTGCTATTTCCCAATATAGTACAGACAACTCAGATTTCTCTCTCTTATATTTATATATATTAGAATCAGGCTATGAAACAGAAGCAGATTAAAACTAATTTATAAATTTCTTCTGTGTAGAAATAAGTATCCTCAGATTTAAACCAACACTGGTTTAAAGAGTCTGTTGGATTCTACTCCACCGATTTAGTTCTACAACTATGCAGAATTTCAAGGGTGTATTCCTTATGATTGATTCTATTAAATGTAGAGATTATATTCTAATATACAGTTAACTTTTATATGTAGCCAATTCATACTAAATGAAGTAAACACACCAATAAATTTAGAGACATACCACTCATGCAATTGAACAACCTCCCAACCTTAGAGTCCTTCTGTCTGCCAGAACTCTCCCCCGAGCTGAGATCCTCTCCTATATCAGATCAACCTCTAATCTATACAAGAGAAGCTTATTTAAGCTATTGTTCCCCAAAGCATGTTTCTAATTCTGCATCTAGAATCTCAGGATGTTTTTCTTCCTGTTTTCCTAGGCTTCCCATTTTAGGGATTCTTTAAAGCTGTTTTATGCTTTTCCTCAGCTTTTCCAGCTTTTTACCTCTTCCCAACTACTTTCCTCATCATTGGGGAAATTTAGATTGTTCCTCAAAAATCTAGCTTAGAATAATTTCTTTCAAGGATTTTTGAAAGATTCTGGGGATTAGTTGCCTTATCCATCCTCATGGATTTAGCAAGTGATCTCATAAATCTCATTTTGGTCAATCTGCACACCATAATTTTATTCATTTCCTCAATTTAAATATTTAATTACATTCACAAAATACTTATCCTTTGGGGTCCACTCCCCTTAGGACTAAAGTTCAAATGTCCAGTTTTTTTTTTTTTTTGAAATTTAAACACATAAATTGGGGGTGTTACATATTCCCCCTATGAAAATAAACACCGTCCTCGGTGTTGTTATTCAATTACTAGAGTTCATTTTTCAAACAAAAATGGATATCTTTCCATCATTTCAGCTTCTCTTTCCCAGGTAGCTTCTTCAGCAGTAAAGTGCTTCCACTGCACCTTTACTCTTGCTACTATTCTGTTTCTCAATTAAATTTCTTCCCGCTCCAATATTTAAAGCGGTTCTGGAAGAAACTCCCCTTCTGGTTCCACCTGTACAACATTCCAATCAACTATGTGAGAAGCATCATGCACATATCTTTTTAATAAAAAAATATGAAACACATCATGAACTCTAACATGGGGTGGTAAGGCCAGTTTGTAAGCCACTGGTCCCACCCTTTCTAATATTTCAAAAGGACCACAATATCTAGGAGCCAGTTTTTCACAACTTCCAGCATAAAGTGTGCTCTTTTTGGGTTTAATACGCAAATACACATGCTCCCCCACTTTAAATTCTCGGTGCACTCTTTTCTTATCAGCATAGTTCTTCTGGCGATCTTGTGTTGTCTTGATGTTTCTTTGTATCTGTTTAACAACTCTTTCCATCTCTTGTAAAGCATCTGGTCCCAACATTAGTTTATCTTCTGGCTGACTTCAACTCAAAGGAGTACGACACTTCCTTCCATACAGTGCCTCAAACGGACTCATTTTGATGGAGGATTGGTAGCTATTATTATAGGAAAATTCAGCTAAATGCAAGTAATCTTCCCACTTTGATGGTCTATCCATCACATAAATTCTCAGCATGTCCTTCAAAATTTGATTAGTTCTTTCCGTTTGACCATCGGTCTGAGGGTGGTAAGTAGTACTAAAATTCAATTTAGTGCCCATACCTCTGAATAGCCCTTTCCAAAAGGCTGTTGTAAACTTAGCATCTCTGTCAGAAGCAATCACCTTCAAAACCCCATGGAGCCTTACTACCTCCTTCAGGAACACATTCGCTACTTGAGCTGTCCCAAAGGTAGATTTCACTGGTATAAAGTGAGCAGCTTTTGTTAGAGTGTCTACTACTACCATTACAGAATCATGCTGGTATTTGGTTTTGGGTAATCCTATTATGAAATCCATGGAAACTGTGTCCCATTTCCATTCTGCAATCGGTAAAGGGTTTAAAAGACCAGCGGGATGCTGATGTTCAACTTTGACTAGTTGACATTCCATGCATCTACTTAAATATTCTGCTACATCTCTCTTCATTCCTGGCCAGAGCAACTTCTTTTTTAGGGCTGTCAACATTTTCTGATATCCTGGATGTCCTGCATATGGATGTTTGTGGTACTCATCCAAAATTTCTCTTTTCAAGGACTCCACATCTGGAATATACAATCTGTCCTTATAGCAGATCAGCCCTTTTTGGTTTTGAGTGAGATCAGTTTTCTCCTTTTTCTGTAATTTCACCAGAAGTGTTTCATAATTTGGGTCTTGGTTTGCTGCCTTATTTACCAAATCTTCCACATCGATCCGAGCACTACTTCCAATGCTATTAATATTCTGACAAGCATTTATGCTCAATGCATCAGCAACTTTATTTTCTTTCCCTCTAATATGTTTTATATCCATAACAAATTCACTTAGAAAAGACAACCATCTGGCTTGTCTAGCATTCAAATCAGTTTGGGAAAAGAAATATTTGAGACTAATATGATTAGTCATCAATGAAATTTTTTTTCCAAGAAGATAGTGTCACCACATTTTCAAAGCATGGATAACAGCTGCTAATTCTAAATCATAGGCACTATAATTCTGTTCTTTTCAATTGAAATGCTGAAATTTGTCTTACAGAAATAGGTTTTTGTTTCCCTTTGAGAATAAAAGGTTTCCCTTCCTCATCTACACAATGCAGAGTCTTATCCCAACAGTTCATTAAGGCTTTCTACTTTTCTAGCCAGTCCATTCCTATCAGCAGGTCATATGAACCTAAAGGCAGAATGTTCAAATTTACTTATGTGTGAAAATCATTTAATTTTATTGCTGTCTGGGGCAATTTATGTGTTACCTTCCACTTGGTTCCAGTGGCCAGCTGAACCAACCATGACTGTTGAAATTTTTCGGTTTTTAAGTTACATTTTTCTACAATCTTTGGACTAATGTAACTCAAAGAAGCACCCGGATCAATCAGAACAGTAGCAGATAGGTCAGAAATCTTACCCTCCATTTCCACCATGGATGCTTGATGTTTTGCTTGCCGATTTTCCAAGGCTGCACTGATAGTTGGTATATTTCTGGCTATATCATTTATTGTTGTCGCTTCTCGATCTCTCATGATCATATGAATGTTTCGATGAGGACAGTCCCTCAACAGATGGGGTTCTCCACAGCCCCAACATTTCAGGGGTTCTCTCATTTTGACTGTCCCTTCCTTTTTACTGTCTCCATCTATTTGTTTGGAAGCTACTTGGGACTGAGCAGTTTGACTTTCTTTGGGTTTACTAAACTTTTTCCGCTGATGATCTCTACCAAAATTCTTCAAATAGGTTGGTTTCTGTTTCCTCCCTTTGTACTCATTTTTATTTACCCAGATTTTCCCTTGTTCAGTTTTTCCTTTGAACTGTTGGTAACATAATCTGGCTTTTCTAACAGCTTCGTCCATTGTTTTTGGGTTATCAAATTCAATTTTCTCTTTGTAAACAGTAGGCAAAAAATTCAGAAACCTTTGTACCTTTTCCTTTTCCTCCCTTATGTAGGGTACATATCTCAGCAAATTTGTAAACTTAGTAACAAACTCATCAATAGTGAGTTGTCCCAGTCTAAGTTCATGGAATTCCTTTGCTTTGTCATCATAGTAGCGCTCATTCAAATAGATATTTTTGAACTTAACCTGGAAATCTTCCCAAGTAACTATCTTTTCATCAATGGCATGCACCATTTTCGTCTCCTCCCACCACACGGTAGCCTTTCCTTGTAGCTGGTAAACAGCTAATCTGGCCTTGAGATTTCTTTCATATTCATAGACCTGGAAATACTTGATCATGTTCAATAACCAAGCTTCTGCATCTTCCTCCTTCTCCCCATCATAGGAGGGAGGCTTGATTTTTTGGAATTCCCCCTGTAATTCCTTTTTCTGTTTATTCTGATGCCTAACAGCATCTTCCTCATCAGACTCATCAGTTTTCCTCTTTCCGGAACCTTTTCCTTCTTGGCTATTCCCCGAATTTAATTCTCTGATGAGATTTTCCTGCTCCTCACTAGCTAATGACAATCTGTCATTCTGGCTTTTTATCTCAGCCAACTCTTGTTGCAATTCCCGCAACATAGCCATCATGGCCGCATTGGGATCTGGTGCATTTTCCTCACCATGCAGATCAACATAAATTTCGCCACCTTCTTCCATTCTAGCACCCCACTATACACTACATAGCATAGATCAGTGAAAATAAAAAAAAATAAAAAAAAAAATTTTTGTCACAGAAATAAATTTATACAGTGAGTACACAGCAACAGTGAGCACAATGTCATCAACCCAGTTTTTATAACTTGGGCTTTGATACCATTTGTCACACCTCCCATTTTACTTCCATAAATTTTTTTTTTTCCATTCAGCTATTCCAGTTAAATCCTAGTAAGGGATTATGCTATTCCTTTGCAGATTTGATCTGCTCAGGATCTTTTCCTTAATTTAGATTTATTTCCCATGTGTCAATTATGTTCCACTATACATGAAGAACCTTGACTTGAAACCCATATGAATTTTAAATAACTTGTAACATCCATAACTGTAATTATCATAACAAGGAATGGGTTAAAAAATATATATATATTGATCCACTTTATAAGTCCCACCTTTGTTGTAATTGTTTGACATATTTGTAGACCTTAAGGGAGATAGATGGAATCGATTTGGTCCACACATTAGCCATGGTTGTATTCATCCATAGATCTATATGAAATCACTTAGACTTCTAGCTTTATGACTCCACGTTTTCACTCGTGGATAGCATATAATTCATGGTGGAACAGACTTGACCTATGGTTATGCGTACATGTTACTCATGTCGATTTAATTACCCGCTTGTCCTTGTTTCTATTTCAAACTGATTTCGTTGGGTAGGCCTCCACGTAATACGAGTTTGTAAATTGATGCATCGTATGTGTGAATGGAGACGGAGAATCAGTTTCCACGTAGGCTCACATATAGTTTTTAGTTTTCGCCCCATAGGTGGTAACAGGTTTATGTCCATTTTGGTCACGTGGATTCATTCCACGATGATCCAGGTTCCTTCCGTCGCCTTAACTTGTTGCCTACGCCAATTCTATGACACAGTCAGCCCAAGTTGACATTAAATGACATTACTCGTTGGGTTGAATATTGAATGCAGGATGTACCTGGCTCATTAATACTTCGATCCATGACTCCTTCCCTTAGATCTCGCCAGTTGGATGATGCCGATTCATTCGTGGCTTTAGGGTTTTTTTTTATCAATCCGATTATAATTTCACATATTGATTTGTTCAGGGTTCTTTTTGTTTTCTTCTGTGCGTCGGGCTTATTCATGACAGAGAAATTTTTGATGCCCTAACAATTACATAGAGCTCGAATACCTCTTTGGCATATCTCCATACTAGCATGGACGATTCAGGTATGAAATTATCATACCCGTGGGGTTCTTACTATTTAATCATGGCTTCCTTCTGCTGATTGAAATTTACACTCCTTTCTTTGAGCCTTCACGGCGATTGTTGGACTTAGATGAATCATATGTCATCATTTTGTTCCAGGTGATTTGCATCCACCCACTTGTTAATATTTCATCGCGTCTCACATATTTTGCTGTTAGTTTGCAGAGAATTGTTGTTTCGCCTCCCATGCGTTAGATGGTGCGTGTTGAATCCATTCGTTTGGAATTTTCTTATGCGAATTCTCAAGAGCTCGTTCTGACCGACTGCTCTTGTATTCAGAGGTTATCCTCTATCTTAAACTCATCAATGGTTTCTCGGGGTTTATTACTCTGGCGTTGGTGCGACGCTCTGGTTCTTTCCCTTCTTGACCTGTGTAGGTTGAATTCATACTGATTGGGTAAGGCTAACTTCGTTATTCGATTTTGAACATCAACATTCATTATTTATTTACTGATGATAATTTTCTATCTCCTGGTTATGCGTAACAGGCTATTGATGGGTTTCAATTTCTACCTCACCAGGTACTATCATTTTTCTCAGTCCTCTTTTTGTCTTAGCACACATTCATCCTACTTATCTCATTTAGTGTTGGAATTTACTTGGGTCGTTGAATTGTGCAGGTAATGTAAGCCTTGCGTATTGCTCTCTTATATTGACACAGAGATTAATAGCGGCCTTTGACATTAACGTGGGCTTCGTTTCCCCCTTCCAGGTCAGTATTCACCGAACACTAGTTAAAGGGAATCCGTATAGCTCTGTAGGGCTTCTTAGACAGCTTAAAATTTTTATTAATGAAGTTGTATAAGTTTGGACAATTCAAACCGTTAAGTCTCGACTTGAATATTTATTTATGTCTGCTCCAGTGGCCTTTCGAGACCATCCTCAAGCCACAGGGATTTATACTCGTTTCGATTTTTGTATATATATATCTCGGTCATGATACTAATCTCATAGATTTATATCACTTTGAAACTTCCATATCATGTCTTTGTTTATAAACCTCGAGATAATTTAATGTACTATTTTCTCTTCATATTAAAATTCAGTTGCATGTATTCTTATTCCTCAATTTTATTATAGTGTTCAATAATGGTTCGGTCTATATATCCTTCTTGTATTTATGAAGGCTTTCTTGTACTATGCCTTGTGTATGACATTCTCATACCACAGTATACTTTTAATAGTTGCAGTAGCTAAGTCTCTTCAATACTTCTTGGAAATAGTACAACATATCACCATTTCTATTTTATACCCTTGTTATTAATTTGCACAGGATATTTGTTTAAATTATGTATAGGTAGTGTATGAATATGTATCTCTATTTTTATGTTTAGAAGACATTTGTATTCATAATCTACTATTTTACCCCCTTGACTTGAGTGCATATAATAGGCTAGGATACATATACTTCAATATGCCATGCTGTGGTGCATATGCATGTTGGTTATTTACATAACTATCTTTTGTCTTTTAAAATCTATTCTCTAATATTGGAATGGTTCCATAAGATAATTATCAATGCATAGTCTCTTGCAATTCAATAGTTGTTTTCTTTTGCTATGGTATTGGCTGCTTACATGCAAAATAAATTGACCCTTGAGTTTCTGGTTATGTATGAACGATGTGCTGACCCTAAGATCAGTCGATACAATCTCTACTTTCGTTCTTTAATACACAGTGAAATTTACAATTTATCTTCTGCTAAGATTAGTCGATACAATCTCTACTTTCATTCGTTAATACACAATGAAATTTACAATTCATCTTCTGCTATTTCCCAATATAGTATAGACAACTCAGATTTCTCTCTCTTATATTTATATATATTAGAATCAGGCTATGAAACAGAAGCAGATTAAAACTAATTTATAAATTTCTTCTGTGGAGAAATAAGTATCCTCAGATTTAAACCAACACTGGTTTAAAGATTCTGTTGGATTCTACTCCACCGATTTAGTTCTACAATTATGTAGAATTTCAAGGGTGTATTCCTTATGATTGATTCTGTTAAATGTAGAACTTACATTCTAATATACAGTTAACTTTTATATGTAGTCAATTCAACTTAAATGAAGTAAACACACCAATAAATTTAGAGACATACCAGTCATGCAATTGACCAACCTCTCAACCTTAGAGTCCTTATGTCTCCCAGAACTCTCCCCCGAGCTGAGATCCTCTCCTATATGAGATCAACCTCTAATCTATACAAGAGCAGCTTATTTAAGCTATTGTTCCCCAAATCATGTTTCTAATTCTGCGTCCAGAATCTCAGGATGCTTTTCTTCCTGTTTGCCTAGGCTTCCCATTTTAGGGATTCTTTAAAGCTTTTTTATGCTTTTCCTCAGCTTTTCCAGCTTTTTACCTCTTCCCAACTACTTTCCTCATCATTGGGGAAATTTAGATTCTTCCTCAAAAATCTAAATTAGAATAATTTCTTTCAAGGATTTTTGAAAGATTCTGGGGATTAGTTGCCTTATCCATCCTCATGGATTTAGCAAGTGATCTCATAAATCTCATTTTGGTCAATCTGCACACCATAATTTTATTCATTTCCTCAATTTAAATATTTAATTACATTCACAAAATACTTATCCTTTGGGGTCCACTCCCCTTAGGACTAAAGTTCAAATGTCCAGTTTTTTTTTTTGAAATTTAAACACATAAATTGGGGGTGTTACAAACAGGTAATCAAAAAGTCATTCCTTAGGTGGGATCCAATAGTTGCATAGGAATTTATGCCTCATGGGCCCTTCCCTAACTTGGTTATGGACTCAAAATGCATAGTTGGTAACAATTGAGAAACAATAAAAAAAAATCAAATTCCATAGAAAATATTAATTTTTGACATCATGGTTACACCCTATTCATACGAAAAGAATAGCTTCAAATTGGATTATTTTCCACATGTTATCAGAAAATGGAATTAAATAAATATTCTTCTTAATAGTGAGTTATATCTATATGTAGATGTTAAATATTTTGTATGAATAATTTTAAACTCATCTCCAGATGTATCGAGCCTTTGTATAATACTAGAACATGTGCATAGAAAATTTTTATTTAGCAAAGAATTGGTGGGGGAAATACTGCTTATCTTGTGAGTTGGGGGACTAGAGCCAAATTTTTATGAGGTATATACTATGGTTTTTTTCTTTTCTTAGGCTCAAACAATGTTGAGAGCTTCCAACTTTTCTTTTTAAATCTGAAAAAATGAGATTAAGAACTTGGAGTTCTTGTTCTATCTCTTGGTTATGGGAACCGTTGAACTAGCCCAGTATACACTTTAGACATTGGAGTGAGGGTCACTTTATTTCATAATGGGATTTGTGTAGCTATTTTGGATTATTTTCTTTAATATTATTTTCCAATTTATTCTTCATAAGCCTTGTGAGGTGTAGGCCTTGTAAATATCAAGGTGATTGTATAGAATTTATATGGAAATCCATATACTCTAGTGCATTATCATTTTTCATTATGTTTTCATGTAATGATTAGAATTTCAAACTTTCCAAAAACTCTCCATAAAATCATTGGAGAAAAATTAAATTAGATGGGGAAAAAATATCTAATAAAAATCCCTAGTAAAGTGGATAGTTACTGGGAAGAGGTAAGAAAAAATGTGGTGAGGAAACAAAAGTTTTAACGTAATATTTTGTGGAAAATAAAAAATAAAAAATTAGTCTATGGGAAACAACAACCCATAATAACACGACTTCGTTACAGAATCTAGCTGAGGGAAAGAAGGCCTAATAGAGCCACCAGTAGTGTGATAAGAGGTTGTTAAACTAGGGAATATTGATCTGTGCTTGGGGGAGAGCTCTGTGGAGAAGCTCGTGTTTGGGAGGAAAATTAGTCTTCGCACATTGGTATGTGCCCACTGTGGTTTTCAATTAAAGCTCTATTTTTATAGAAGTGTTTTAGATAAGAGAGCTGGTCTTAAATCACAGGCATAATCCTATCTAGAAGCATCAATTAGTATGTATGTATCAATTGGAAGTCATATGAGAGAAAAATTTATGTCTGATTATGTACTGTTGACATGTAAATACTTATTAAAATATTCAGTAAATAATTAAGTGTATTTATTGTGTCCTCTATCATGTGTATTGTGCATTTTCCTCTTTGTAATTAAATACACTAAAGACTCTAATTTTATTACAAAAACTAAATTACTGAAAGAAAAGAAAAACAGATTTGATCTAGACCCATGGGAGGGGTCATATTAGGATAATTATTATTATTAAGTAGAAAGTCATAGGGGACTTTAGTAAACTAATTCAGTCAATAAATACTAGAGCATATTAATGCAGGTAGAATTAAAATATGGATTTATATATGCAACATATGTTTACATGTAGAAGAAAAATACATACATAAACAAGAAAACTATGGAAAAATGATATATATTACATCTCAGAGAAATTATATAAAAAATTGATATATATTTTAGCGTGAAAAAATATAAGATACAGTTACATGAAAAATGATAATTCGAATTTCCAAATATTTCTTATATAAATTGTCTAATTACAAAACCTCTTAGAGATTGTTGATAATATAATTTTCATATAGATATATATCTTTACGTGAGTAGTTGAACTTGAGAAATATTACATAAAAATAAATGATGTCCAAATACCAAGCATGGCCTTCACAGATAAATGCTAAAAGTGATAGACTAAATTAAGTGTCATACAACCATGGTGTAATAGTAGGTAACCAACCTGAGAAAGGAATATTAAAACTGTAAACGTGCGTTGTAAGGAGGAATCTGATGACGTGAAATTCAATAAAAGTTTTACAAGATAAAAATTTCATAGGATAAGTTATGAATTAGAAAAAATTTCAACTAACTAATTGAAAAAATAAATTATATTTTCAATACATGAAGATAAATAATGTTGGGTAATAACAAGGAAGAAGGAAAAATGATAAGTAATTACTTGAATATTTGGCCCATTGTTGTCTTCTTGACTACACATACAAATGGAGAGTGTTGTAAGTAATGTTGTTCGAACGAACAATTATAAAGTAAGAACATAAACAGGATAAGAATAAATTAGAATAACCAGAAGAGGAGAGAATGTCCAATTGAGGATTTCGAGCCCATATCTGAGTAGAAAAAGAAACTCGGGTAATATAAACCCATATAAAACTCAAATAAACATAATTATACTTTACAAATTATGCCAACTATAAGTGATAAATGTAGTGAGAATATAACTAACTATGATGATGCCAAACCCCATTACAAGATCAGGCTTGGATGAAATAATCTGTATTACCTTAGGGGAGGAACCAAAGTCTAGGTTACAGATGCTTTGAAAGCGACCTAAATGTAAGAGGGTTACCTAATGTACTAATGCATCTAATATGAACAAATATCACTGTGGCTATGGGAAAATTACAATTAAACAAATCCGAACAACAACTCTTACAAGTATAAGGATATGCCGCAAAATCATGAATAAAAAAAGTAAAACTAATTGTTGTAAAGCATCGTGAATAATAGTAACAGAAGTATTCAAAATCTAAAGAAAATAATGAATGATATAAATCATAAAATGAAGAACCATAGGTTCTGATGAAGTATAACCATAAAACTAAAATATTATTTCAATCATAAATATAACTGCCTAGGTTAGAATAATATTTGCGTAGACACATAACATAGGTTCTTTGTAGAATTGGAAATAAGCACTAAATTAAGAACATAGGGTAGGCCTCACTATATCCTACATTAACAATATTCAACATTTCCAATATAAAAAGAAGAATAATGAGCAGGTATGGCGAATACACTATTAACCCATGATGCTTAGAAATTACCAAATAAATTCTATAATGTATTTTGGAAAATACATCTGTCATACAACTAGTTGTTATGGTATTTCATAGAGAATTATTAAAGATATATAAAAATAGCATATTTCAAGTTACAAATATCAATTTTTGGCAAGGATAATAAATCAAAATAATTGAATTATAACTTGCAGGAAAAAACCCAATTCAATATGCTAAATTATCTGAATTGAAATCCATATTGCTATCAAGTTGAGTCCTAGGGTCACGCAGATAAAGTCACACCGACTGAGATCGACCCTAGTTACGTTGACCATTAGGAGCCATGCAAACCAAGTCTTGCATAGCCTATGTAGGGGATAAATCCTAATAATGACATAACATAAGTCCTATAAAAAAATAAAAAATGAAGTGTTCTCGAAGAGGAGAAATTTATTATGCATAAAATCTGTGAATAAATGGAAAATCTAACTAGGGTAGTATAGCTATTATATAGAGATAATATAATAGAAAGAAAATAAAACCTGATTTCCAAAAATGGTCTAATTTGAAAGGGTGGGGTAAGGTACCCTCATGCCATCAAATTAAAGACAAACGTTGGATGAAACCAATATAATAAAACCCCAAACAATAAAAAAAATAATGAGTTATAAAAAGCAAAATTTCGTAGAGAAAAGAACAATTATTCAGTGGAATGAAAATGGGAAACCCCAGAAAGAGTAAAGAAGGGGTTAATAACTAGTTTTTATACAAATTTGACATTATAAAAATAAATTAAAACCCAACAAATTTCCACAGAGAAGAAAAATAATGAAAATTAAATCCTAACAATAATTTAATGGCCAGAGATAGTTGATTTTCAGAGCGTCGTCGAAGATTCGAAGGGATGAGGTAACTGCTCTGTGCCATCCTATAAAGGGTAGAGGACAACCTTTGCGAAATGCAACTAAAGCCATTCATAAAATAACTAAAAGAAATCCATTGATAAAAATAGATTTAGTGATAAACTCTTACCTCAAGTGTCAATGAGGAATAATGTCAAACCTCTCTTCAAATTCTTTGCAATGTGAAATGACTCTACAAAATTCCATACTAAAATAGTTAGCAACCAATTAGATAACATGAATAACATTAAAATAAACTGAAAAAACACAAATCTATTTACTTGTGAGGGCTTCTAAGAAAATCCATAAGATTTACTCGGTTAAACCCCTCTCCTTACAAAACTGACGGAGGAAATCATGCAAAACACCTTTGAAATATAGTCTTATGGGTCAAAACTATGAGCCAAAGCTCGAACTATGACAATAAGGGAGAAATGAAGGGCCAAAGACCTCAAAAGAAACTTCCAAGTCAGGCATAGTGGTGGAGTGTAAAGAACCAGACAACCACACACCCACACAACCAAATGACAAATGGAGGCCAAGGAACCTGAGCTAAAAAACCTAGGGTTTCCACTGCACATCATAATTGTTGATGTCCCTCAGTTGATCTTCATCGTACATGTGGCATATAGAAAAAATTTATAGGGCCACGTGAGGCCATGTAAATTTTCCACATGGGAATCAATGACTGGAAAAATCAATAAGTGGGTTAATTTAATGAATTTGTATAAACTATAGTGACAGATTGTATACATCATTGGACCTACCATATTAAAATTAAAACATATGAATTATGGGTAGCAGTTTGCAATGGTCCGACTAAGGTTAATATAGGAATGGTTATATTAAATAAGTGGAAATGTGCTTATAATGTCACATAGAGTTAGAGGGGTATTTTTGTGATAAAAGTGTAATGGTTTAATAGAGATTACGGGTGGATAAATATATATGGAAAAATATTTTAACTATGGTAATTATAATTGAAGTTAAAATGAAATCACATCCCTAGACCAATAACAAACATGTCATGAGGGAAAAGTGTTAAGGAAACCAGTAATGGTTAAACACTAAAATAATATTGGGAAAACAAAATTGAGTTGTAACAAGTGGTATCAGAGCCCAAATTAAAACAATGGGCTGATGGGTCCCGACACATAAAAACTGTACTGTCAGAAAGTTAAAATTATGACTAGAAGATTATGAATCAGTTACACAGTATTTTTTATGAATGCTAATTATTTTATGTGCATCAGATTAAAGTGAAAAAATAATTTCAGCTGTTTTCATGTATGACAAAGAAGAGCAGTATGTGGAACTGGAGGATAGGGATTCCCCACTAGATCCAAATTCCCAGATGCTGGAAATTATCAAAAAATTGGAGCAGGAAATGGTTTAGCTAAGAACTAGCAATGAACATTTACTTCAAGCCAACAACAAGCAGGATAGGTTGTAAGATAATTAACCTCCAAATCCAATCACCAAGAGGGAGAACAAGAAAAGAAAAGGAAAGAAATAGAACCCAACTTGGAGAGGTCTGAGATTGGGGAAGAGTCTAGTAAAACAAATTCTAAGTCTAAAAAGAAAGAGGAGTTGCAAGGGGAATTATAAAATATAAAGCCACCAGCCTTTGATGGGGAGAAGCAAGAGGATGCAAGGTAAATCAAGGTTGGAAATTTACAAATTGCAAGGTAAATCCATACTTTGGTGGGAATAGACGAAAATAATACACTTGCTGGATGAAAAAAATATTTCATGGGAATAATTTTAGGAAAAATTTAAATCTTGATACCTCAGTGACATATGTTAAGAAGATAGAGCAAAGGAATTTAATGAGACAAGGCTATGACAACTCACCATTGATGAATTTTTGATGAATTCCACAAATTTCTTTCACTAGGTACCATACATAAGAGAAGAAAAAGCTATGGCACAATTATTTCTTAACTTTTTACCCATTATTTACAAAGGAATAATTGAGTTTGAAAATCAAAATACTATGGATGAGGCTATTTGGAAGGCACGACCGTGCTACGAACAATTCAGAGGTAGGAATGCTTAGCCAAAAAAATTGTAGAATAAGGAAAAAGGGAAGGCTAAAGCAAGTTCAAAAATATCCAAACCAGCTTATCTAAAGAATTTTGGGAGAAACCACCAACAAAAAATGTTCAATAAAGGTGGGGAAAATGAGAAATCCCATTCCCACATAGGTTCCAAGACAATGGAAGGGAAAAAAAAAGCGATAAATTGTGGTAAATAACAAGGAACCTTGGAAATTCTCGGGATGAAGGGAGCCTCACACATTGCAGGATTGCCCACACAACACTCATGCAATTCAGAAAATTCAAGCAGTGTGAGAAGCAACCACAGTAACCGATGTTGCCCGAAACATTCCCCATATCAGTGCAGCATTGGAAGACTGGCAATTTGAGCATCAATCAAATTGAAGGTATCATTTCTAACCAACCTGTGTCTGTTTTAGTTGATCCTAGTGCTAGTTTATGTTATATTAGTCCAAATATATTGGAAAAAATTAAATTGAAGACATGCAATTTTTAGCACTCTTGGCTGGTGCAGTTGGCTTCAGGAACCAAACAGAAGGTCACCCATAAATTGGAAAAGTATCATTTCATCCTAACTGGGTACATCACAAATTTAAATATGAATATTCTCCTCTTAGGATCTTATGACCTTCTAGTTTGTATGGACTAGTTGGAACAATAGAAAGGAGTAGTAAACTATTTGGAAAAAAAAAAAATTTGTATTGATTCTCTAGGAAATTTAGTAGAGTAAAGAGGGAAACAAAAACCTATGTTTGCTAGGAAAATTTTTTCATTACAACTGAAACAGACAGCAAGGAAAGGTTGTCTAGTATATGCTAGAAAAATTTAATATTTGGAACAAGTAGAAAATGAACCTTTAGAAAATCTACTGGTGATTAACGACTTCCTTGATTTATTTCCTGAAGAAACTCCTCAACTTCCCCCTCAGAGAGATATTCATTTCTATATTATGCTGGTACCAAAGGCCACCCCATTTTCCTGAGCTTCTTATAGAATGGGCACCCATGAACTGTTGGAAATAAAACTTCAGTTGTAGGAATTATTAAAAAATCGGTAATCCAACCAAGTGTGTCTCCATGGGGAGCGTTGGTTTTGTTTCTCTAGAAGAAGTATGAATTACTCGGGATGTGCATAGATTATAAACAGTTAAACAAGTTAACCATCGATTATGAATACCCCCTGCCATGAATAGATGATATGTTTGATCAAGTAAGGTGGGAAACTTTATTCTCAAAAATTGACTTGAGAACTAGCTACCACTAGCTCCGCATCAAAGAGGAATACATACACAAAACAACATTCCAAACTCAAAATGGACATTACGATTTTGTAGTGCCCTTTGGACTCAAAAAAACCCCTGCTACTTTCATGTGTCTCCTGAATAGTGTTATACAAACAATTCTGGATACGTTTGTGCTAGTATTCATAGATGATATTCTGGTGTACTGTAAGAACAAATAATAACACTAGGAAAATCATCAAATAGTGCTTCAAATAGTGAGAGAAGAAAAAGTGTATGCAAAAATCAACAAGTGTGAGTTTTACAAAACCAAGATTCATTATCTCGGACATGTTATTTCCAAGGAAAGATTGGCGGTTGATCCAGAAAACGTACAAGAAATTTTAAATTGGCTTGTACCTACCGATGTACCAAAAATACATTCATTTATGGGTCTTGTGGGATATTACTGTAGATTTGTAGAAGGATTTTCTGCATTGCGTTACCCCATTACCTATTTGTAGAAAAAAGGTGGTAAGTTTGATTGGACAACTACGTGCCAAGGGAGTTTTGAACAGCTCAAACAAAAATTAATTACTACGCCTATCTTAAAAATTTCTAATCCGACAAAAGAGTTTGTTATGTGCATTGATGCTTGCATAGAAGGATTGGGAGGAGTATTTTTGGAAGATAATGTAGTGATAGCCTATGAGTCCTGAACACTAAAGAAACATGAGAAAAATTATGCAGTTTATGAGTTGGAGTTAGTTTCGTTCATACATGCATTAAAAATGTGGCGACACTAATTTTTGGGTAATAAATTTGTGTTGATTACTGATCATATGAGTCAGAAATATTTCTTTAGTATTCCATATTTGAATGAAAGGTAAGAAATATGGTTATCTTTCCTTAGCGAATTTGAGATGGAGATCAAACACATTAAAAGAAAGGAAAACCGAGTTGATGATGCCTTCAATAGAAATTCACATCAAGGTTTGTTGTACTCAATTAGTGGTGTGAAATTTTAGGTGGAGGAAAATATACAAGAAGTTTTGTCGAAATATTCCCAATATTTGAAATTCCAGGAAAAATTACAACAAGCTGAAATTATAGGATGCATGATGAATCTCAAAGTATTAATCAGTTATAAAGAAAGGTTGCATGTTCCAAATATATATATCTTCAAACATATGATTTTATATGAATACCATAAGAGACCTTATTCAAGTCATCCAGTTTATCAAAAGATGGTGATAGCCTTGTAGAAAAATATGTTTTTAGTAGGAATGAAGAAGGAAATAACTGATTACATGAAAATATGGATGTAGTTCCAACAGGTTAAGGTGGAGCATCAACATCCTATAGGTTTACAGAACCCTCTTCCAATTCCATAATGGAAGTGGGAAGTGGTATCCATGCATTTTATCACTAGACTTCCATGCACAAAATACCAACATGAATCCATTATGGTGGTGGTGGACACATTAACCAAGGAAACAATTTTACTACTGTGCAGTCCACTTTTAGGACATCATAAGTTGCCAATTTTTGTATGAAGGAAATATTTAAACTTCACGAAATACCAAAGACGATTATCTCTGTTAGTGATGAAATGCTTACCTTTACACTTTGAAAATAATTTTTTGAGGAATGGGAGCAAAACTTAACTTTAGCACAATTTATCATCCTTAGATAAATGGGCATACAGAAAGGAAAAACCAAATATTAGAGGGTATGCTTCGCATGTATGTAATAGATAGACCCACCAAGTGGGAGGAAATTTTGCATATGGAAGAATTTGCTTACAACAATAATTACTATACCTCTATTCAAATGAGTCCATTTGAAGCCTTGTATTGCATAAAATGCCACACTTCGCTTAGCTAGAGTCAACCAAAGGAAAAACTGGTACTTGGACCTGAAACACTACATGAGATGGAGCAGATAGTAAAGCAAATCCAAAAGAACATCAATGCAGTTGAGGACTGCCAGAAGATTTATGTAGATAAGAAAATAATTCAAAGGGAATTCAAGATTTGGGATCATGTATACTTGAGGATCAGACATCACAAGAGTACCTTGCATACTGGCATTTTTGCTAAGTTAACACCTCGATACTATTGGCCCTTTGAGGTTTTGGAATGAGTGGGGCTAGTAGTTTATAAATTGGCTCTACCTAGTCATATTTAAGCTCATAAGGTTTTTTATGTATCATTGTTGAATAAATATGTGCATGATCCTTATGACGTGGTTCAGTGTACTTTGATACAGGTGGAAACAGAACGAGAATTTCTTCCAGAACCACTTCGTATATTGGAATGGGAAGAAACTGTGCTCTAGAATAGAATAGTAGCTCGGGTGAAAGTGCAGTGGAAGAACTTTACAAATGAAGAATGGGAAGAACGTATGAAGAAAGTCTATCCATAATTGTTCGAAAAAAAAACATATTAATCTACAACGCTGAGGATATTTTTTTTATTTTAGGGGGGGACTGTGTAATACCCCTAATTTACATTTTTATATTGGGTAAATAAATACCAAGGTCTAGGTGGACCTATGGAACAATTATGTATGGATGAAATTATTTTTAAATTTATAATTAATTATTAAAGATATGTTAATTTGGTAAACACATAGTAATTGAGATCAGGAAGCTCTTATCCATGAGGATGGATTAGAATTTCAAACTTTCCCAAAACTTTCCCAAAATTCCTTGGAGAAAAAAAAAATTGTATTAGACAAAAAGATCTAATAAAAATCCCCAGTAAAGTGGAAATTTACTGCAAAGAGGTAAGAAAAACTATGCTAAGGAAAAGAAAGTTTTAAAGTAATATTTTGTGGAAATGACAAAAGGAAAGCCTATGCTATGGGAAAAAATATACCATAGTACCTGGAACCCATTATCGAAACCAGCTGAGGGAAAGAATGCATTAAATATCCATCAGTAGTGTGACAAGGGGTTCTCAACATTGGTGAATATTGGTTTCTTCTCGAGGGAGAGCTTTGAGGAGAAGCTCATGGTTGGGAGGAAAATTTTTCTTTACACGTTGGTATGTACCCATTGTGGTTTTCTATTAAAGTTTTGTTGTTATAGAAGTGTTTTAGATAAGAGAAATGGTCTTTAATCATAGGAATAATTCTATCTAGAAGATATGAATTGGTATGTATGTATCAGTTACATGTCATATTAGACAATGGTTCAGGTCATATTGTGTATTGTTGACATGTAAATACTTATTAAAATATTTAGTAAATACTTATGTGTACTGTACATTGTCCTCTGCAATGTTTATTGTGCAATGTCCTCTCTGTAATCAAATGTAGTGAAGATGTTGTTTTTATTTACAGAAAATAAAGTACTGAAAGAAGATAAAAATAATATTTGATTTAATCCTAGGGGAGGGGTGATATTTGGATAAGTATTATTAAGTAGAAATGCATAGGGTATTTCAGTAAAGTAATCCAATTAGAAAATACTAGAGAGTATTAATGCATGTAGAATTAAAACGTGGATTTACATATGCAAGAATATGATTAAATGTAAAAGAAAAAGACTTACATAAGCAAGAAAACTATGGAAAACTAATATATATTACATCTTGGAGAGTATATATGAAAAAATGATATATATTTCATCGTGAAAAATTAGAAGAGACAGTTACGAAATAGGATAATTTAGAATTCCAAATATTTCATATATAAATTGTCTAATTCCAAAACTTCTTAGATATTGTTGATAATATCACTTACATATACATCTATATCTCTAGGTGACAAGTTTAACTTGAGAAATATTACATAAAAATAAATTATGGCCAGAGACCAAGCATTTCCTTGACACATAGACATTAAAAGTGCTGGACTAAATTAAGTGCCATAGAGACATGGTGTAATAACAAGTATTCGACCTGGGAAAGAAAGATTAAAATATTAAGCATGTGTTGTGAGGAGTCATATGATCGCGTGCAACTCAAAATTATTATATGAGAAAACCTGCACAGTAAAAGTAAAGAATTAGAAAATAGTTTAACTTACTAATTAAAAAAGAAATTTTATTTTCAATACAGGAAGATGAATAAGGTTGTGTAATTATAAGGAAGAAGGAATAATGATAAGTAATTACCTGAATATTCTGGTCATTGTTGTCTTCTTTACCTCCACATACAAATGGAGTTTGATGTAAATAATGTTTTTCCAACGAACAATTGAAAAGTAAAAACATAAATGGGATAAGAATAAATTAGACTAGGTGGAAGATGCGAGAATATCGAATTCAGGATTTCAAGTTCGGATCTGATGATGAGCATATAATTAACTATGATGGTGACAAACTTCCTTAAAATATCACGCTTTCACGAAGAGACTGTGTATTAACATAGGGGAAAAACCTCGGTCTAGGTTATGCACCCTTGACACACTGCCTAAAGGTAAGAGGGTTACCAAATGTACTAATGCATCTACTATGAACAAATATCATCGTGGCTATGGGAATATTAAAATTAAACAAATCTAGACAACAAGTCTTACAAGAATAAGGATATGCCCCAGAATCATAAATAGAAAAAGTAAAACTAAATGTTTTAAAACGTCATGAAGAATAGTAAGATAAGTATTATGAATCTAAAGAAAAGAATAAAATGAACGATAGGTTCTGGTGAAGTATAAATTACAAACAAAAATAGTATATGAAATAGAGATATAACTGCCTAACTTAGAATAATACGTGCATATACACATAACATAGGTTCTTTGTAAAAGTAGAAATAAGCACTAAATTAAGAACAAAGGGTAGGCCCCACTATATCCTACATTAACAATATTCAGCATTTCCAATATACAAAGAAGAATAATGAGAAATTATAGTGAATAGGTTACAAAGAAGAATAATGAGAAATTATAGTGAATACGCTATTAACCTATGATGCTCAGAAGTTACCAGATAAATGCTATAATGGTTTCTAGAAAATACATGTGTCATACAACTACTGGTTATGGTATTTGACAGAGAATTATTACATTTATCTATATATAGCATACTTCAAGTTAAAAATCTCAATTCTGTGCTAAGAGAATAAATCAAAATAATTTAATTATAACATGCAGGACAAAAACCAATTCAATATATGAACTATTTGAATTGAAATCTGTACTGCTATCAAATTAAGTTTTGGGTTCATGTAGATAAGGTCGCACTGACAAAGATCAACCATGGCTACGTTGACTCTTAAGATTCATGCAAACTAACCATTACAAAGCCCACATAGAGAGTCAAATCTTGAAAATGACATAACATAAAGCCTATTGCGAAATAAACAATGAAGCGTTCTAGCAAAGGAGAAATTTATTATACATAAAGTTTGCGAAAAATTGGGGAATCGAACAAGGGCAGTATAGCCATTATAAAGAGATTATATAATAGAAACAAAATAAAACCCAATTCCCAATAATGGTCAAATATGAAAGGTTTGGGTAAGGCACCCTCACACCATAAAATTAAAGACAAACACTAGATGAAACAATACAGCGAAACCCCAAACATAGGAAAAATACTGAGCACTGGAAGTAGAAATTTCACACAGCAAATAACAATTTTTCAATGGAATGCAAATGGGAAAACCTAGAAAGAGTAAATAAAGGCTTACTACCCAGGTTTTATACAAACTCAACATTATAAATATAAAAGAAAACCCATCAAAATTCCACAGATATGCACAACAACAAAAATTAAGACCTAAGAAGGATTTAAATTGGGATGACCTCTCCATGTGATGAGGAATGACTAGAGATAGTTGATTTCAGGAGCATCTTAACAGAGTTTAAGGGATGAGGTAAGTGATCCATGCCTTCGTAGAAAGGGTAGAGGAAAACCTTTGTGAAATGCAGCCAAAACCATTCGTATAATAACTAAATGAAAGGCATTGATAAAAATAGTGTTAGAGATAAACTATTACCTGAAGGGTCGACGAGGAATAGCGTCGAATCTCTGTGAAAATGATTTGCAATGTGAAACAATGCTGCAAAATTCCATACGAAAATCATTAGAAACCAACCACATAATGGGAATAACATTAAAAAAACTTTAAAATCACAAATATACTTATGTGTGAGGGCTTGGAAGAAAATCCCTAAGTTGTACCAGGTTAGACTCCACTCCTCATAAAAATACCGAAGGAAATCATGGAAAACACCTATGAAATATAGTCTTATGAGTTGAAACTCTGACATAAAGCTCGATCTATGACAATGATTGAGAAATTAAGGGTGAAAGACGTTGAAAAACACTTGTAGCTTAACCATAGTGGAAAAGTGCAGAGAATGAGACGACCACACACCCATACAACCAAATGACGAAATGAGGCATATGAACCTGGGGTAAACTCCATAGGGTTTCCACCACATATCGTAACTATTGATCTTCGCTACCTGATCTCAGTCATACATGTGTCATATCAAAAAATGAGAGAGGGGCATGTGAGGCCACATGAATTTGCCACACGGGTATCATTAAGTGGAAAAAATGAACAAGTGGGTTAAGTTTAGTGAATTCATATAAACTATACTTGCAAAGTGTATACATCATTAGACCTACCATATTAAACTCAAAACATATAAATTATGGGTAGTAGTTTGCAATGGTCCGACTTATATTAATATATGAATGGTTATATTACATAAGTGGAAATGGGTTTATAATGTCACAAAGGGTTAGAGGGGTACTTTTGTGATAAAATTGTAATGTTATAATAGAGATTAGGGGTGGATAAATTTATATGGGAAAACATTTTAACCATGGTAATTCTAATTAAAGTTAAAATGACATCATATCCCTAAACTAGTAACAAAGATGTCATGAGGACAATGTGTTAAGGAGAACAGTAATGGTTAAACACTAAAATAGTATTAAGAAAAAATGGAGTTGTTACAATTATGAAAGCATATAACTAAATAGTGTATTCAAATCTTGAAATCTACATAATGTTAATATGGATGGAAAAATAAAACATCATATTATTTTGTAACAAGTTTAAAAACATCCATTTATGGCTCCTCTCTTGAATGACCTTAAATAGTCCACTTAACACTTATTAGAAGTTAATTAATCCACATTTTATTAGGAGAATCATTTTATTTTCCATGGATTTTTATTTCAAAACAACAATTTCACATTTATGCATTGATATCAAACCACATGTTAGGCATATAAAAATCAGTAAATAGTTTCCTAACTTATTGACTTATTGAGATGATTCCATATATAAGTAATTGATTTAGTAATACATAGTTATAAAAAGATATGGATTGAAAATCAAGTAGACCATATAAAACCCATTATCAATTAATTCTACTTTGTTTTGTGAAAAGTATATCTTGACTTACATTAAGACCTTAAATAATTTCCAAAATGCAATACATTTATATCAATGCACGTACATGAATATAATTCATAAATAGGTTAATGCGTTGTTTGTTTCTATCCCATTATTTCTATTGGAAATAATTTATTTAAGAATTGAGCTTTACAAATTTTTAATTTGGATGTGAAAATCAAATGATATATGATCCAGCTTGTTTAAAGACATCAATTTATGACTAGTCTCTTCAATAAACCATAATAGTCCACTTTTTCTTTTTTGACTTGGAATGAAATCATTGGAAACCTATTCTTCCCAAAATTTTATAGATGGTAAACTATGTAAACGTTTGGCCTTGATTATGGGGCCTCTATGAAACCTTAACACTTCACTTCACAGAAATTATCAATTAATAATGTCTTTTAGAGGAAGTGAGAATTTATTTACAATGAAATTTTATTTTGAAAATTACATACCATAGTTATACACACATTAATACATTGTATAGGAAAATAAAAGTCAACAAGTGACTTTGTGCCTTGCTGATTTCCAATATCATATGATTGCAATTATAAATATTAATTAATTTAAATATACGTAATACCTACTAAAAAGTTATGGATTGGGAAATATAAATTAACTCATAAAAAACTACTTCCAAGTTGCATTGAAAGATTGGAATTTTCTTGTGAGAAAATTTATTAAAAAAAATGGCATCCATTAAAATGAAGTACATGTTGTATTTAACATTCAAATGTACTCATGTTTTTCTTTGATACAATGAAGTGCCTTAGGAAATATAAGTAAAACCTTCCTAAGCTAAGTATCTTCATCTTGGAATTTATAGGATTTTATTAAGATGTGGTTTGACCAATATCAAACAATTGGGAAAAATTCTTTGATGTATATATTCACAATACATTTGATTCTTCATATTTACCTTCATATTAGGATAACACATCAATCATATTTTCTCAAAGAATTGTATTATTCTCCATGCTTTCACTTTTCTTTCCAAATGAGAACAAAACCTATTCTATATGGATTTCAAGTCCCCTAGATCAATATTTGATTTTCCATGTACTTGTTGGGTGTACTTGAAAATGACATCTAATCTCCATATTGAAACACCATAATTTAAGAAAAAATTTAATACTTACAACTAAGAAGGTATAAACATATAGGAGATACCACCAATTTTTCAATCTGGTTCTCTTTGAATATGACAACTTGGTCGAGCTTCAATGTATGATTCGAAGAATACTCCTTCCATTTAAAAGATCAAAATATTTCGAATTACAATAATTCACATGTGTATCTACACTAAAACAACATATATCACATAAATGTGTATCTTCTTCAACACTTCATTACTAAAAAAAATTAAAACATAACATTTTAAAAAATGACGTTAATATATATTATTAAAAAAATTCATTTGTAACAAAGAAAATTTACTAGTTAAATGAAAATAAATAAAAAACATTGTCACAGAGGCACCATTCAAATGAAAAAAATAATGATATGTCCAGTTTATACCTACAACCTAATACATTACATATATATATTGAACCACCATTTCAATAGTTAGCTTTAAGAGAGAATTATTTCTTTAATTGTAATTGGCAAATATAATTTCAATGGTCCAATTCAAGTAAACAAAGTAATTATGTGTTAATTTCCACGTAAAACCTAATACGCTTTAAATTTCAAATATACTAATTAAGTATATATGATTTTCTAGAGTATATTCCTAGCTGTTTTTGGTGCTTATTTAATGTGATATCTACTTTTATTGTTGGTGTTATGTAGAAGATAATATAGTTTTTTTACTTTTGTGGAAAAAGAGAAGTTATAAGAATGCAAGGAAACACCCTTTAAATAAGTAATTTTTAATAGTTCTAATGAAAAGGTAAACCACAACTAAAAAAAATAATTGCAATGATCTAAATCAAGAAAATAGACCAATTATGTAATAATTTCTACACACTTGACCTAGTCCACCTTTTAAATTTCCATAAACTAAGAAATTTTGATATGAAAACATTAAAAAACTATTTGATCAATGATTTCCATTAATACAATATCTTCCTAATAATATATATATATAGACACACACACACACAAACACAAACCCTAATGTATTGGTATAGTGAAATACAAGTAAACTCAAATTAATAAAGATAACAATTCAATCATAAGGCATGGTGTCTTTAGAATGTGACTTGCACCATAGTCATTATAATGTGAAAAAATTTGTGTAGAAATATATGAAAATTTCAAATAAATTTAAAAGACCAAGTTAAAAGATATTATGAAATCATATTTTACACTTTGCACACATGCATAAAAACAAGGAATTTCAAGCCATATCAAACTTCACTATAATAAAATGATAGATCAATCTTTATTAATCAACATTTAGTAATTCACATAATACCTAACTATTTGCAACAAATTATAAACTAGTTTTCAAAATTCCATAAATTTTAAAGTAGATTTTGGTGGTATATTTCCTTCACTTTCTTGTTCCTGGGATGCTTTCTTTGAATTTTTTTTGGCTTAATAGTCCATGATTTCTGAAATAAAATTAAGAAACTGTTACCATATTTTCTAATTACTGAATAAATTATGACTGAGAGATACTATCAATGCTTTCATCATTATATTTTTAATAAAATAAACAAAAATAATAAAACTGTAACATGGAAAAAGAATTCTAGAACACGCTGAATTTCCTTCTTGCATAAACAAAACCACATTGCACGGTGAAACAAATATAGAATGTGCTATATATTTTTTACCTTGAAATTCCTATGTCTTTGTTAGAAACAAATCTAATGCACACTAAATTTCTTCTCTCTTTCAATGCTTATGTTTATGCTAGAAGAAAATCTAGTGCATGATAGACTGTTTTACTTTGCAATGTTGGTGTTTGTGAGTGCTACATTTTTTTTTTACCTTGCAATGCATGTGCTTGTGTTAGAAACAAACCTAACACATGTTATATTTGTTATAATTTACAATGCTAGTGTTTATAGTAGAAGAAAATCCAATGCATTTCAATTTATTTTACTTCCAAATTTGGTGTTTGTGCTAGAAGAAAATCTTGCCTGTGTATCCTGTAATGTTTTTTCTTGTGCTTAAAAAAAAATGTCGCATGCACTATATTTATTTTACCCTGCAATTCTTGTGTTTACACTTTTGTTTTACCCTACAATTCTTCTGTGTTTTGTCTTAAATTATATTTATTTTAACATAAATTTTTTCGTTTGTGCTAGAAACAAATCTAGTTATCACTTTGCAATTCTTGTGTTTGCGCTAGAAAAAAATCAAGTGCACCCTAGATTTGTTTCTAGCCATGCAATGTTTTTATTTGTGCTAGAAAAAATATAGTGTGCACTAAATTTGTTTTACCCTGCAATACTTGTGCTTCTACTTTCTTTATCCTACAATGATCTTGTCTTTTTCCTTACAATATAATTTTTCTTTACCCTACAATAGATTTTTTTTTACCCAACAATACTTGTTTTTATGCTAGAATAAAATCTAGCAATAGTTAGATTTTTTTGACAGTGTCATGTTTGTGTTTGTGCTATAAACAACTATCGTACACGCTAGATTTATTCTACCCTATTATTTTTTTGTTTGTGCTAAAAACAAATCTAGTGCGTGTTATTTTTGTTTTAACTTATATCCTTGTGATTAAGCTACAACCAAATCTAGCATGCAGTAAAATAGTTTTACTTTGTAATGCCTTTTTTTGTGCTAAAAACAACTCTAGCACACACTAGATTTATTTCTCCTTTCAATGCTTATGTTTGTGTTTGAAAAAAATATAGCAAGTGATAGATTTGTTTTACCTTGCAATGCTTGTTTTTTTTCTAGAAATTAAACTAGTACACGTTAGATTTTTTTTACCTTACAATTCCTCTCATATGCTAGAAGGAAATCTAGCGCATATTATATTTGTTTTACTTTGCAATGTTGGTGTTTGTACTGGAAGAAAATGTAGTCGGCGCTAGATGCGTTATACCCTTTTTTTTGTTTGTTTTAAAAACAAATGTAGCACACACTATGTTTTCTCTAATCGGAAATGTTTGAGATTTTGATACAAAAAAATCTTGCCCACAATCAAATTATTTTACCTTGAAATTTTTTCTTTTGTGATAAATTAAATCTAGCGTGTTTACTTTGTAATGTTTATGTTTCTGGAAACAAATCTAGCATGTGCTATATTTGTTTCACCTTACAGTGTTTGTGTTTATACTAGAAGGAAATCCAACGCATGTTAGATTTCTTTTACTTTGCAATGTTGGTGTTTGTGTTGGAAACAAACTTAGCACATGCTAGATTTTCTTTACCGTCAAATGTTTTGTTGTGTTAGAAAAAAATTCAATGCATGTTAGATTTGTTCCAAGCCCTATAATGCCTTTTGTTTATGATAGAACAAATATAAAATGTACTATATTTGTTTTAACCTACAATTCTTGTGTTTGTGCTTTTGCTTTACTCTACAATGCTCGTGTTTTTCCTTAAACTAGATTTCTTTTACCCTACACCTACAATTCTTGTGTTTGTGCTTTTGCTTTACTCTACAATGCTCGTGTTTTTCCTTAAACTAGATTTCTTTTACCCTACAAGACTTTTGTTAGTGCCAGAAACAAATATAGTTGGTGCTATATTTATTTGACCTTGCGAAGTTTGTTTTTATGCTAGAAACAAATATACCGATGAAATTATTTTGGTTGTGATAAAAGAAAAGCTAGTGTGCGCTACGTTTTTTTTAACTTTCAATGCTTGTGATGATGCTAAAATCATTAGATATATCAGTGTCAAACCTACTCACTCTATTGCATCCAATACTACATGCACTTTATATTTTGAAACTGCAACTACTTTCCTTTACTTATGGTCTTGGTACATCAATATCATAGGCATTATATTTACATAAATAGTATAATAATATGTAAAAAACTCCTCCCAACTCTTAAAAGTGATATTATCCATTACAACACCAAAATTAGAACCTCCAAAAGAACTACGACTAAAATATTCAGAAAAAATAAGCAATTGTGACCAATATGTAGCACCTTCTCCTATTAATCTCTCTAATTTATCTATGATAATTTTTTTGGCATGCATTACAAAATATGATGCAATAATTTCACTCATTACTATCACTCAATGTATATTGCACTTGATTGGTTGATGAACCCATATCTCTAGAATTTTAAAGGTTTTCATATTTATTCTCCACATCCATTCATGCATCCCTCTACATTGTCCATGTGGATTCTTCTAGATAATTTATGCCTCTATTTTGTAAATTAATCTTCAGCTAAAAAAATTATCTCAAGTTATAGAAAAATCATGGAAAACATCAAACAATTTAGATGGGAGATGAATATATATGTAGGCTACTGTAAATTCCCATGTATGAATTGTTATTGTTTCTTGTGTAATCATATACTATGATATATATGTTATATTGGATGAATAGACTCATATGTAGCTAATGAATTTGTCATGCGAAACATTAATTCCACTAGTATATTGTAATTTCTTGTTATTTGGCTATCGGCAATCTTACCTCTAGAGGTCTGGAAAAGAGCTCTATTACTTACATATTAGTTCTTATATCATTTACTTTAACCTCTATAGAGTGTTAGAAGTGACATAAAACACGAGTTTATAAGGAGTGCACCCTTGTATTTTGGTGGCTCCTAATTGTATGAATAATGCTTGGAGATAGTGACAAGTAGGAAATTCCTTAATTAAGAAAAAGACAACTCAAGAGTCAGTCTTCCCCATACTTCGTGAACAATCAAACAACAAAATTATCTTACGATATTCATAGAAGATATTATTATTATTATTTTCCTATTGATTATAGATGCTTGATATATATTATGACACTAATTATATCAATGTTCATCCTATATCTTTTTTATTTCATCATTACTACAGATAAACTACATAATATAATTTAAACTCTCCAATTAATTATTTCAATCAAAATACCATTCATTTATTAGGGAAATTTATAGCAATCATTGTTTGTTCCCAATTAACCATTATGTTCTACTTTAAGCCTGTGCTTTGAGTCATTATCATCTTTCTAAAGCTCATCATGACCCTGTTGTATATACATGTTATGATCTCTCATAAAACTTGTTCAACATATCATGATCCCTCCAAAACACTGATTATGGATTGGATATAATAGTTTTGTGTACATGTCAAGTGACCTATCATAAAATTTCATAAACCCTATATAACCTGCTATAAATCTGTCAACACTTGTTACTAAACCAACTGTTGTAACCTGTACATGTTATAACTCTATCACCTACTTATGATAGCATATAATACACTTGTCACCTACCTGTGACCATTTTTCCTGTTATAACCTATAATTATTTTGACACCCATGTGTGACCACTCCATTACAACCTGTTTTCAACCTGTTATTCCCTATAAGAAATATGTTATACCACCTATATCTTGGTTATGCCACATATATCTTGGTTATTCCACTCTTGTGGTGTGGTTTTTTGTGCTTGTGGTGGTGGAGGAGGAGCCACCAAGGAGATATTATTTGTGGCTGTCCCTTTCTCTTGTTCTTCGTGAGACACACATGTCTTCACATTCACTCTTTTCTCTAAGCTTCCATCCCAAGCTTCTTCTTCAATAAACTACACATCTCTACTTATAATTACTTTCTTTGTGGATGGATTATAGAGTTTATATGCCCTGGTGTAACACCCCTAGTTTTATGTTTTCAAAGTAGACATTTGAACTTCAGTCCAAAGGGTAGTGGACCCCAATGGATAATTATGATGTGAATGTAATTAATTATTTAATTATAAAAAATAAATAAAATATTTCTGTTCATGTTGACCAAATTAGATTTTTTAGATCACTTGCCAAATCCATGAGTTATGGAAAGAGGCTAATACTTTCCCCAAAAATATTTCAAAAAGCCTTGAAATAATTTATGTCTAATTTATATTTTTGAGGAAAAATCTAAATTTCCCCAATGATGTGGAGAGTATTTGGGAAGAGGTAAAAAAATGGAAAAGTAGAAAGAAGCTTTAAAGTCCCTAAATAAGGGAAGCCTAGGAAAATAGGAATAAAAGCATCTTGTAATTTTGGACGCAGAATTAGAAACAGGTTTTGGGGAACATAAGCTTAAATAAGCTACTCCAGAACAGATTGGGGGTTGATCTGTTCTTGGGGAGGATCTCAGCTTGGGGGTGAGTTATATGGATAAAAGAACTCTAAGGTTGGGAGTTCTAGTCTGCATAGAAGTGGTACGTACACAGATTTTATGAATGACTAAATTTGATGTTGTTAGTCAAGATGAATAAATGATGTAGCTGCTATGTTTAATTTAATTACTATGTTATAATCTTCCTTACATTTCATAGAATGAAATAGAAGAAATAAATATTCTACCTTTCTGTATAGTACTAAGGAAAAATCCTAGGGAATACTATCAACCAGAATCTCTAAACCATTATTCGGTTTAAGTCTAGAGATACAAAAAAAAATGATTCCCTAGAATAACTAAAAGTGTAACTTTAATCTGCTTCTGTACTAAAGAAATACTAGAACAGAAAGATATAGATTTTCTACATTCATATCTAATAGTAGTGATAAGAATATACTTTTCATATATAGATGTCTATTAAAAGAGCAAATTAATTCAATGTCGAGGTAAAGGTATGATCAATTAAACTATAAATTTCATTAGAATAAATTTAGAGTACTGTGAATAGGTATAAAAATATAATTCTGCTGTATCATATGGTATGCTCGCCATGAAAAATATAAATTCTATTCAGAGTAAAAATTAGCTAATAACTGTAAGGAAAAAGACAAGTTATGATATCAAATCATTGTAGAGTTCTCTTATCTGTAGCATTAAATTAAATATTATTTATTGGAGTACACATAAAGATGAAAGGTTATTCTAGGTGGTGAGTAAGGAAATGCATCCATAGAATTACCAAATAACTATTATAGAAATTTATTTGCTATTCTAAACCCCATGGTAAATTTATTACTATGTATAGTAAATACCTTTCATTCAAATAGCTAATAGAGAACCAGAAGAGAACCCATTTCCTTACATCAATAGATTAGATATACTAGTGGGCTTATCTTAAAGTTATTAACTAAAAAGTAAAATACTCTGTTTTTACGAAACCACAGCTGAAATTTATCTTGGAAAGTAATGGAAAAAAAATAAGGTAAATATTATTAGTTTAAACAAAACTGCTGGAAATATTCAGAAATTTCTTACAGTAGAATACTAGAAGAATGATTATTACGAATATCAAAAATGATCAAGAATATTTATAAATAATTATATAAAAATTCCAAATAAAGTTAGCAGACTTGGGAAACAATTAACAGTAGAAAATGAACCACTGATGAATGTTAACAAATATCCTGGTGCCAAGATTCCCGTTAACGAATCTCCCAAATTCTAGTTACCATATTACAAATTGCATTGAGTAAATGTTCCCAATAAAATTCTTAGGGTATTGCTCTCTAGCAATTCATGATAACTCTAGGAAAATATTGTCTCATATAAGAATTTAAAACGAGTCACTCATACCGACCTGTAAAAAACGAGAATAAAAGTGGTGTCAATGGACTCCGGTGAACGATTTCAGGAGTCTTCAACGAGAAAAAAAAGTCACCACGAAGTAGGAACTTACCTGCAAAATCAAATGAGACAAATGAGTATTGATAAGGGTATTAACTAGTATATAAACGAATGAGTTAACCAAGGCTAAGGGAATTCGAACGAGAATGTACATACCCCATTAATTATAGCGTAAGAGTGAAATTCCTCTGTGGGAGGAAACGATGAGTTATACAGCTAGAAGGATGATTATCAGTTAGAAATAGAAATAAAAATATGAATAAGAATTTTATTCAATGTAAAATCACCTGAGAAAATTCTTGCTAAGGACAAATGCAAGGAGGGCTGAGTAAAATCCATCGAAATTTATCTTTGGTGTTGAACTACAACAAGAACGATGCCTTCCAAGGATCAAATTCCTTGTGGAATGTGCATCCAAGATGCCCAACTTGCCAAGGAAGAACACATGAAACGTATAAGAAATGAATGGAGTAACTGGTAAGAGATTGCCGAAATAAATCGTAAAACAAAAACAACACAAAACCATTTGAGGTCTATGCTATGTAACGCCAAAATCAAAGGGTGAATGGAGTGGAAATCGTTGTAGGGAAACCAGATAGAATACAATGCTTGACGCAGAAAGATAGCAAAATTATTCTCGTCTGAATTTGAATAAAATCACGGAATGAGTTCATAAAACAAGAAATTGATCTCGTACCTAAGATGAAAACGCCTTCGTATGGAGGCTGAGCTCTGTGGAAAAATGGTAGAAAAAATGCACTGGAAAGAAGAATAGAACATGAGCATGGAACTTTTACGGTAGAACAAAAACCTAACTAGTGTGTACATCCCACCGTCCACGTGTAAGGATCTGGGAGTAGAGGTGTGGAACGAGACCTCTATCTCTGGTATGAATAAAACGATACAAATTCCAACTATATAAATCACATGGAATAGATCCACACATTGATTATACAGGACGTGATGACATGGGAAAGAGACGGAATAACAATAAAAAATTCATCACTCAACTCGTTACCTCTTGTCACATAAATGAACCCAGAATTGTTACAGTACGAGTAAAATAAAACTCCATACGAAATTCATAAATTAAGGTGTTCAAACATACCAATCATGGTGGTTTAACAAAAAACCATGATAAACTCAATTAAATTCCACTACACAAATATTGTTGGACAAGGATTCGATGTATTTAAAATTCGGCTCTGGTGGAAGCCATTATCTTATGGAGCACGTAATGTTCAAGTCATTAAGAGTGAGACGAATAACATATATATACATAGATAAATTTGCGTAGCACATACATATAAGTCAAAATCTTTAATACTAGTATAGAATTTACCATATGCTCACAAAGACGGTAAGGATATAGTTATGTAAATACCAATCGAATCAAATGAAGTGTTGACCCTATGTCAATAGGAAGACGTTAGGGGTCTGGTCCACGAAATTAATACCAATAATACATTCCTCAATGATAACGTATAAGACTGGGGAGTGACTCTAGCATCATGCGACAGATTACAAAGAATACAACTCGTATCATTGAAGTTACTATTAAAATGCCATACCTATATGTATGGGTACATTCGACTAGTTATAGTATAAGTTACCATTTTTAAGTATAAAGATGGAACACACATTATATGTTATAAATTTAATGAAGGGTGAGGGTCAATGTTAGAAATATAATGACGCTTATACCAAAGAAAGATTAAATAGGTTGATATAAATGTTGAAGAGGATACAAATCATTGCTAGGTGTAATGATATATATATGGAAGAAGTAGAGGAGAGAACCATCAAAGTGATCACTGGTTGTAAAAGTATAGTTCAAAGTAAGTGAATATTTCATTGCGGAAAATTAATGTATATGCAGAATTGTATACCTTTGTTAAAAAGGTATATAAGCTTACTGTAAGTGGAATTACAACCTAGAGAAATAAAAATGATATCGTTATTATTACAGGAGGAAAAAAAAAAAATTGTAGGAGAGACATTACACCTCGACTCATCACTGTATCCAACAAAGATACACTTCTTCCCCTTACTGTCAAGCTTCATTCTCAATTGATCTGGGAGATGTGCATAAGCCACACATCCAAAAACTTTCATTTGAGTGAAAAACTTATTTTTTCCACTCCATGCTTCTTCTAGAACTCTGTTCATGACAGCTTTGGTTGGGCATCTATTCAAGATCTATGTTCCACGATTGATAGCTTCAGCCCAGTACTCATTTGGAAATTTTTTTTCCTTCAACATAATCCTGACCATGTCCATGATGGTCCTATTCTTCCTTTCTGAAACACTGTTTTGCTATGATGTGTACCTTGTGGTAAACTTCTTATGTATTCCATTATCCCTACAAAAACATAGGAAATATTTGGAGATGTATTCTCCACCTCTGTCAGTTCTTGGCACTTTGATGTAGTGCCCACTTTTCTTCTCAACAAGAGCTTTGAAGTGGCAAAACTTCTCAAACACTTCACTCTTCAACTTCGAGAAATAAGCCCCTTTTTTTCTTGTGTAATCATCAATAAAGGTCAACAGATAATGGCTTTGTCCTAATGACGGTGTTTGTATTGGTCAACACAAATCCGAATGGATAGTTTCTAAGGGTGTCTTTTCCCTTATGCTCTTTCCTGATGCAAAGCTTTCTCTATGTTGTTTGCCCAAGATGCAGCCTTCACAAAGGCTATCTGGTTTCTCAATCAGTGGTAATCCTTTTACCATTCCCTTTCTGTGCAACAAGTTCATGCCTCCAAATTGAGATGTCCAAATCTCAAGTGCTATAATCAGTTTTCATCTTTCACTTCCTCTTGAAAGACCTCTTGTGTTACAACTGCTACATTTCTTCTTTTCATCAAGTTTGCTCTGAGCTTGAGAGGAAACATCCTATTGCTTGTAATTTGCACCTCTGCAATGACTTTCTTTCTTGGAGGTATGTCCATGATTGTGCACACATAATCTTTAAAGAATACATTGTAGCCCTTGTTTATGGGCTGTCCAATGCCAAAAAGATTACATTTCAGTCCATCTACATAATATACATCTGGCACAAACTTCTATTCTCCTTTTCTTGTCACGATAATTACTCTTCCTTTTCCCATGATAGAGAGCTTTCAATCAGTCCCCATTGTTACTTCAGGTTTAACATTTTCATCTAGATTGGAAAACATTGATATGTTTCCAGTCATGTGGTTACTACAACTTGAGTCTAAGAACCATACATCATCTTGTCTATCTTGTGCTACATTACATGTTAACAACACATTCTTCTAGTTCTTTTCTTCTTTTGTAAAATTCGCATTCTGCCTATTATTCATGTCGTTTTTCTTTTTCCTACATTCATTTCTATAGTGATCATATTTGTTGCAATAATGACATTGGAATTGAGATTTATCATACCTTTGTCCATGAGCTTGATGTTAGCTTAAGCCTTCATTCTGGTTCTGATTACTGCCCCTTCCACTCGTGCTTGCAAGGCTGTTTCTTCCACCTCTCTATGGGCTTCTTCCTCTTCCTCGGTTATTTGATCTTCCATGGCCTCTCCTTCGACCAGAATAAATTTGAGTCTTGAAAGCCTGTTTAACCGATGAATTTGTTCCTTTATTAAGTCTGTGTTTACGAGATATCAGGGATGCACTAAGCTCATCCACTGTAAATAGTGAGAGATCCTTTGTCTCTTTTATTTCCATTACTATGGCATCAAATCTTGAGGGTAGACTTCTCAAGATTTTCTCCACTATTCTTATTTCTTCAAGTTTCTGTCCATGAGACCTTATTTTGGTAACCAACCTAATAATATGAGTGAAGAATTAGTCTATAGTGTCAGACTCTTTCATACAGAGAGTTTCAAAATCTCTCCTAAGCATTTGCATCTTTGTTGTCTACACCTTCTCCATGCCTTGATGGGTTGTTTTAAGAATATCCCATGCTTCCTTAGACTTTTTTTTTGTTGCAATCATTGGGAAAATGCTCTCATGCATTGATTGATAGTGATAAAAGAGGGCTTTAGAGTCCTTCTTCCTATTATCTCTTAACAAGTCTCTTTCTACTACCGTTAAATCAGCCATCACTGTTGCGTCTATTGGTTTTGGGTAGCCATTCTGAACTAGCTCCCATATGTCCTGTGAAAAAAAAATTTCTCTCATCATTATTGCCCAATAATCATGGTTATTCCCATTAAACTATGGAAGTTGGGGATTTGTTAGGCTAGTGGCTACTGCTGCCATCGTAACTATGAAAACACGATAGTTTTCTTGTCTTTGTTAGAAAAAAACAAACGAAACAATGAAACTATTTTGACTATGTAAACAAACATAAGCTTTCTCTCTGTTGGAGAAATCCGCTTCAGCAACCTTCTTACAACTTCTACAATGAAGAGTGATCTCTTCTTTGTTCATTGAGCACCTAGAATAGCTCGGATACCATGTTGGAATTTATGAAATATTCTGAACACACACAGGAATAAAACAATTCCTCAACTCAACACAAAGATTAAAAACAAATTGCAGACAGAGATGTGAGGCAATACTCTATTTCATTCAATAAACAAAACTCTGTTACAAAATGAAAGTCTTCAGAACTTCAATTGTTTTGGATTATAAAAAAAATAACTTTTCTTGCTACACAACACAATGTTTCTTAAAACTATTTCTCACTGTTCTCCGTCTTTCTTTTTTCACTGCTACACACAGTGTTCTCTATTTCTTTTTGTTTCTGAATTCGGGAAAAAAATAACTTACAATATCAAAATCCTCTCGACATATATTTTATATAATGCAAACGACATATGTATTTATTTTACATTTCATTACAATAATTATATATATTGTAAATATAAAATATTTACAATATATATTATACAATATTGATAACCTAATGTTTGAAAAAAAACATGACGAGTCGAATATAAAAACTAAATAAAAAACATTTAAAACTTTATACTCTCCATATTCAGTGGAGTCAAAACATCATGCAAGAGCCCGTTACCTTACCCCACATAGCTTCTTTCATTGGTCCGAGGGAGGTGACGTCAGCTCCTCTCGTGGGTCATCTTCCCCCTTCGCTACCCATATCTGCTGCTGACGGAATGATGCTATTGCACATTGAATATGGTTGGTGTCATGAGTTTAATGTGGTAGGTGCTTTGTTGAATTCTCGATTGTGTGCTAAACAAAAAAACCAAAACTTTCTGTTGTTGTTGTCCTTTGAATTTCAATCAAAATAAATTTGTCGTCGTGCTTCTTCTTCTCCCTGCGTCCTTCTCCATCAAAGGTTAATTCTTCCGTCCTTCTGTCTGCGGGAAGTTGGAATTAATATTTCAACAGATTTAGTGTAGTGCATGTAGAGAGAGGTGGCATAACTCTTTTTCTTCAATATTGCACCAATGTATTCAAATTTTTTTAGGTTGATGCAAATCTATGTCTTCATTAGGTGTGGGTTCTATTTTTTCGAGTTGATGGAAACCTATGTCTTCATTAGGTATGGGTTCTATTTTTTTGGATTGATGCAAATCTATGTCTTCTCTAGATATACGTTCTATGGCTCAAAACAATCCAACTTCTTCCCGTTCATTCTCTCTCCTGAATTGTTTCAATTCACTCTAGAACTATTTAAGTCTCCTTTTTAACCCATGACAGTTGTGGATTCACCTTTTATCTTCTTCAGTGGGATGGGAGGCTTGCTTACGTATTTATGGCTCTACAAGGCAACAAATTCATGCTCTTTATATTTGGCAAAAAAACACAACACACCATGCACTCCATTTCTCAGCTTGGTGGAGAAGGGTGACCGCAGGAAGTTATGTGCCCACACCTTACCTCAAAGTTCCGACACCAAGCACATAGAGGCCACAAAACTCACACTCTCCTCACTTAATATTTTTTTCAGTGGATGGATACAAATTCTAAATAACACAATCACTGGTCAGCTAAAGCACTAGCACCAAAATCCACGCTCCATGATTCACGTAGGTCAGACCCAACAACCACACTCGCAACAACAGCCTTTACTCCACAAAGGAAAAATCAATATGAAATTAAATGTGCACCTCTCAGGTGAAACCAAGTCAACCTGGAGAGTCTCTCCCTCAACACACATTCTATTCATGTGCAAAATAGTTTATACATTTGTAAGATTGTAAATCTGATTGACAGTTTGAACCATTCTTTAATAAATAAGATTTGAATTTTATATAAGAGAACACAATCTCAATGCTCAAAAATAAATTACTAAAAATGAATAAATCTAAAAATAACTAAATTTATCTATTATTTACAGTTCTCTCCTTAATGGAGAAATAGATTTTCTAAAACCAAAATGCTGGCTTGTATAAGTCTCAGCCGAGATTACAATTTGATTTTAATATATTCATCTTAACCTTTCCTTCTTTTAAATAATGATTATGCTTCTTCCTTAATTCATTTCTTTCTAATTGCATGATGCAATTGGGATGTGATAATTCTCCGCTAGGTTCATAGACACATAGTTTTGTCTTCCAAACTTACATATTCTTCATTAGATTCATAAGAAGATTGTCGCACTTTACATTCATCTCTTTCCTATTCGCTTGAAATTTTCCTCATCATATCATAATAATATCTCATTTCCTCTTGGCTATTGTTGATTAACGCCTACTGCTGGCTATTGTTGGTTAACGCCTACGGTTGCATGCGTCGTTGTTGGGCGTGAGCTATGTGAATCATGGAGCGTGGAGCAACTGCCTCAACTGACCGGTGATTGTGTTTCTGAGAATCTGTAATCATCAGGTGAAGACAATATAGACTTAGGAGAGTGTGAGTTGTGTGGTCACCCTGTGCTTGGTGTCGGATCAGTGAGGTAAAGTGTACTATGGTGCCCCTTGCTCCACCAATCTTAGAAATGGAGTGCATGGACTGTTATGTGTTTGTGTTTAAGAGAAAGAGCATGAATTTGTCGTTTAGTAGAGTCCTAAAGACATAACCAAGGCTCTCGTCCCACATAAGAAGATAAAAAGGAGACTCAAACCGTGGAGGAGAAATAAGCAAATGACAGAAGTTGCATTCATAAAACCCTTAATTAACATGATTAGTAAGTATTTTTTAGATAAAAATCTTAATCGTTGATAGATAATGGCTAATAAAAATATTATAATAATCTTAATCAAAATAGACACATACACCTTATTAGCCTCAAATTATAATAAACATTTTTGACAAATACATATGAAATAAATCTAATTAAAAATTTTAATAACCATCAACAATAACTTATATTTTTTTATTATCACGGGAATAATAATAATCACTACCAAAAATCAAATTCCAATAATAATTACGATGACTTAATTTTTTCTAACCTTTAGAAATATAATTACAATAACTTAATTTTTGTTAACCTTTACAAATTTTAAAATTTATAAACATGTAAAAAACAATTAAAATAACTCCCTATTTTGCATATCAGACTGCACACCTTTCCTGTACACGCTCTCCCTATGCCCACTTTTTAAGCTAATATGCCCCACTAATTTGTAAGTGCATCCTCTTGAGCAGGCCCTAAAAGATTTTTGTTTTTTTACAGTTTATGGTTTTATCTATGTTTGATAAAATATGGTATAAGAATGGTTATATTCTATAAGCTGAAATAGTGTTTAGATATAAGTTGGTGTTGTTTTGAATATTATAAAGTTAGTCAGCGTTTTGAGGAAACATAAAACTTTATGTAACTTCATCTTTTAAATAACCCAATTACTAATTCACACGATAGTGATTACATACATCGATTCAAATCAGATAAATCAAAGGGAAACAATTTCATTTAATGAATACTTTTCCTTTCTAACTTGCGTCAAATTAGTAATAATATCTTATTTTCGCGGTCTAATCAATATAAACATGCCGAGGAATTAAACTCAAAATACAGATGCACATATATAAAAGGTATTACACGTAGTTTTATTTAGTTAAATTATGACACCCATCCATGCCCAGGCTATAGAGCTGGCTACAAAATCACACAACCCTTGTGTGACTGGTGCAGACATCGATCATAAGTGTCACACAAATCCTCAATGCGAAATCCTCCAATTTCATCAAAACGTTTTTGTCATATTTTTAAGTCAAAATATAGGTAGCATAATTATATATATTATAATTTCTTTTGGTCATTCAAAATTGGTTTCATTAGATTTTCAACAAAATAGAGCTTATAGAGTTAGTGCTCGCTCTCATTCCAACCAGATATTTTGAGATAAGCACTGGAAAATACAACAAAAGAGAGCTTAATTATATTATTTTCAGGATGCTTTCTATGCTTAACATAACTGAAGTAAACAAAAAAAAAGCCATAGACGATAACAAGATATTAAGGGGATGAGGGGAAGTACATGGAGCTGCAAAGAATCATAGACGATAACAAGATATTAAGGGGATGAGGGGAAGTACATGGAGCTGCAAAGAATCCAACTCAATCATGCATATGGAAATCGATATGCTCCACCCTCACTTTCAGACTCCATTCACTTTCAGACTACAAAGGTGGGCATTCATACAGTGGTGACGGTGTTGGAGACTGTTCATCTGCTCCAGAATTTCATTTTGGCTATATTTAATGTCATTGAATTAAAACATGATCTAGTTTCTGTCTTCATATGAGTGGTCCCTGAGATTATCCATATTAATTTGAATGCGATGAATCTGCTCAACAAGAGATTCCAAGGTAACCATAGCTACAACATCAACACTAGAATGAGTTGGAGAGAGAGTCTCAGTATTCTAAAATTCCCGGCTACCCAAATTGGTCATCGATGCAGTAAGACCCAGTTCAGGATGCTTCCTGTGAAATTGTTGGCCACCCCCGTGGCGAGGGTGACCTCATTGACGGGGAATGGCCGATATGAGAGGAAAGCTCCTGAAGGAGCATCAATAGAGCACTTGAATAGCCAAACCCAATTACCAAAATCACAAAACCACCCCAAAGGAGATGATTGCATCGAGTCAGTCGTCGCTCACCTATTGAAGCAACACAAACAATCAACTTCCTAAATCGGAGGGTTGGGTGGTAAAAACCAGGTCCACCATAAAATTCCTCTACCACAGACTAAACAAGAACAATTTTATAAGTAAGGACACACATAACTCTCCTGAGTCACCAAGAATTCATCTTCACATGAGGCGGTGCCTAAGAGAGACAAAGAAGAGCCTACAATCTCGCAACCACCCAACACAAAATAGTCAGTATTTAGAGCATACTAACAAACAAACAAAAAATAAATAAATTGAGAAACCCAAATTTCTTACCCCACTCAGATATTTGAAGGCTCGACGAGAGGATTTTGTTGAGCGTGACCCTGCGTCAAGCCAAAACTTGGAATCAACTTAAAGTCATGATCGTTCGCATGCCTTAGAAGCAATGACGTATCAATCGATCAACTTCCAACAACATCACAGAGCCTTGAACCTCCACAACGCATCTCAGTGAAGGCTGAGATCTCGAGGAGCCACCATGGATACAAACCCACACAACTTTGTTGCAAAGATTCATCACGTAACTTTCCACATGGGACTGCCTTCCAAACTTGTCTTTGAATTTATCCACAGTGAGAGAAATATCTTTCCTTATACCGGCAAAGTGAATTATCATATTTCACATGATGATAAATTAATGAGTGCATGCAATATTACAAGTTCCTGAGGGCCTCTCAATTGACGCTTGTGTTCTCGTTTAGTCAGCCCGAGGATATTATAAATCAACTTAGATTTATTTTAACTATATTTTAAAGATGTATCAAATCTCTTAAAGTGAAAAATTGGTCACTCCAAAGTTAACACTAATCTAAAGTAGTTTTATTAAAACTATAATAATACTTAAAATTACATATTAACATGAATAGTGAGATATTTTATTTATAATCTACATAATGAATTTTTTTCTATTAATATATTTTTAAGTATATGATAATATTATTGAACCATGAATACTGAAATTTTTTAAATATAAAAGATCATGAACTTTTTATTATTATTAATATTTTAAATTAAACATATTAATATTATATTAAAAATTTGTAGAGTGGTATATATATATATTCAAATAATATATTTAATTTATATAATAAAAGAAATATACACTTGAAAAATATAAAATTTGTGTTTTTCCTTATATCTAGGGTAAATATTTTATTTGCTGGTGGAAATTACATCTTCTCTATACTCAATTGTAATATCAACTAATTTCACAAGCATTTCCAAATAATTAAAACTAACCAAACAAGTACATTAACTATTATTTTATTATTATAGCTACATTATTAAAACTAACCAAGAGTGTACATTGATTACTCCGAATTGCACCACATGGTGGAAATGAATTATCTTAAGTTTCTAGCATATGGAATAATAGCATAGATGAAAAAATATGTGATATGTCATGTGATCTAGATTTTTCCTAGTTTGGAACTATTTCCTTTGCAACATAAATTATTTACTGAGAATAGGTAATAAATAAATTTAACTTTCCAACAAATTTACACGGGTCTACATGAATGGAGATGCGAATTTAATTTAATAATTATTCATTTTTAATTTGCAAAATATTCCCAATAAATGAAATAAATTTAATTGATGAAATTTAAAATGTAAAGTTAAAACTTTGAAATCTATAATTGAATCTATTGAAATAAGTAATTTAGAACAAATTGCTTAAATTCGACATTGCTATTGTCCTTCAACTATTATATCATAACCATGTAATCTGGAAACTCTCTTATACATCACCAAATTTTTATGGCCATATGTACCTTGGAATTGACATGATCATTTTCACACAATTAAAGAATCAAGAAATAAGCTCACTAGAGTAGTCAAAGTTACAGAGTAAAACAATGTATGGATGAAAATGGCCCCTCATGTATGAAGTGGCTAATGGAGAATATAGTTCCATATATCATTAACAAAATCCCATGATGTACAGGAGGTTTCCCTCCTTACCTGGTCTCTCATGGAATGATTTACTAGATTCATCGTGACTTTATCCATGGCCTCATACAGGTAGGTTGTGATTGGCTTCTCACTTTTGTCTTTTCAGTATTAACCAGTAAATACTTATCAAAGGTTCACTAAGATAAATACCTTGTAAAACCTATATGGATTCTCTGGAGATGAGTTAAGAATAACCTGTCCCTCGAGTTTTTTTTTGTTGAGGATATTAGCATAGCATTCAAAAGAAACAAAAAAATGTATTCAACTCTAATTGTCAATTGAGAATGTATTTATGGTATAACACATCAAATATTGGTTATCTGTGAACATATTCGTGAGGGAATGATAATAAATGTATTTGGTGATGCTCATTTTCTCCTCATTTCCGCATTTAACAACGACAATTTTTCTAATATCCTCCAATATTAAATTAACGCAACATATAGAGAAAAAACAATACGGTCTGTCTCTTAATTATTAACTTGTCGAGTTCCACATAATCAACACATTAGCATTTATCTCTTGAAGAACATGCTCCACAACTACCTCTATGTCGAATTTATACACCAAATTAGATAAAATGAAGCATCCTCAAATTTTGTTATTAACGAATGCATCAAGAAATTTAATAAATATTTTCCCTTTGTGACACAACAAAAGATTTAACAGGGTCATATCCCTCCCATCAATCCAACCATTCAATATAAAAATGCAGGTGATCTTCTGCCAAGGCTTCACAAAATTCAATCTAGGGATATCATTTCTTATTTTTTATTTGAATGATTTCCCCGTTTAAATTATTTTAACTTGTAAGTAGCGGCTTCTTATCCAAATCCCACAGTTGCAACAATATCAAACATTTCCTCGTGGAAGGGGTTATTTTTGGAAATGCAAAGGGCATGTCACGCGACAAGAGATGCCTACACACAATCATGTATGCTTCTTCATTTTCCTTCTCTCAATGATAGAATGAATGTAAAGTTGTGCACCAGGTTTTGTCCTTTGAACAAAGAACAATGATATGGAAATAGGTGAAGGAACATGACTTGTACAAGAAACATAAGCATGACAAGTTTCTAAAGGGACAATGAAGCCACTAAAAAGATGTAATTTCGCAAATACATAAAAATATTTGTAATTATAATTTAGATTTAAATTGGAATTGTAATGTAAAAAAATAGAAAATGATTACTTTTTATAGTCAAGAGAAACCAGGTTTGACATTATAATAAAACCATTCTAACCAACAAAACATATAATGTTTAATTGATGGTATATTTGTAATCTCTAACTAATTGATCAATTTCTTGACGAGAGTGGACAAAGTTGAGAGAGAAGCTTACACTCGTTGCCACATTTCCAATAATAATTAGTTGTAAACGTAAAATATTACTGGAACTAATTGTATTTGCAAAGATAAGTCTTAATGGATGGAATAAGTTGTATTTGCAAATATAAGTCTTAATGGATGAAATAAATTGTATTTGCAAAAGATATATTTCAATTTATGTCATTTGAATTATAGATTACTTCATACAGACTATCATCCTTTCATGATTTCAAAATGTGTGCTCTCATTTGAAACAAATCAAAGCAAATTCTAGAAAGGGCTATAGATGTATTTAAAAGGTATCTTATAAGTGTCTAGTGTCCTACCTGGTTAAAGTTAGTTTTGTCACACTTGGAGAGGATGATTTTCATGAAGTGATATAAATATTATGTATGCTTGTATTCTATAGACCTATTTTTGGTCACATGTTTTTTCATTCTTATGATAATATCAATGGTTGTGTATATAAAACTAATTTTGGTTAACTACATATTATCAATGTTTTCTCTTTTGGTATCTTATTTTACATAGGTTTATCACATAGATTGTGATCCATGAATGAGACACATAGATTCATTGATGATCATGGTTATGTGGAACTTATGGTTAATTATTATTGTTGTATGATACATGATTAATATGATTATATATACTTGATCTTGTAAAAAGCAGGATGTGGCAAGGGGCCTAATTATTTTGAAACAAGGATACTCAAATTATAAATGACTGTGGAAGTCATGATCCATGGTTTGTATGATTATATATGCTTAATACCATACTAAAAAGGATGTGGAAGGGGACGTGGTTATTTGCAAAAAAGGATGTTCAAAATATAAATGATTCTGCAAGTAATTTCTTCAAAACCAAAATGGCTGTGAATGTTGTGCACAATTCTTGGTATTGGAACAAGACCTTACCAATGAACCATTAGATGTGTATGAGCTCATAATTAGTACCTTAAGTTGAAGTGGGATATTTCAAATCATAGTAGATGGGAAGCCATGATAATTATGTCACAAAATTCTAGATACATGAAAGGTCATGAATATTTAAAACATTAAAATTTGGAATCTTGGATCCCTGAAGTAGGTTAGAATATAAAGTCCTAAATGTACTAAGGCATGGGTATGGATGAAATAGGGATGCAGAATAACTATTATCGAGAAAGAAAATTCCCCTCATGGGAAACTCATGTATGAATTTGCTTAACAAAACCTCAATTTTGAAAATAATGGAGTGACTTTCTAAAAATATAAAGTCATGTCTAGCATCTCAAGTAGGACATTCCAAAAATAGTAAATCGCCTTGCATGCATTGGTACTTAGTGTTTCTCTTTATTACATATGCAAATAATTATGCATAAAAAAGTGCTAACTTGAAGCCTACCATAGAAGTAAGAAAACAAACATATATCCAAGTATACGTGGAGGAATAACTAGATTGACCCTTAAAATAAAAATGCAGAAACAATGGCATCCAAGAGTTTCAAACAAAATAATTGAACTAATTTCAGTCATTATGTTCCTTTAATATTTTCAAATTTCGATATCAAGTAATCATACACAATGCATTAAAATAATCATCACTCGTTAACTCTTATTTTGGAGTTTTTCTTTATATGTAATACAATAGCTCAGGATGCTTCCCATGTGTTGGTAGGAATGATTGAGTGAAAATAGTTCTTTAGGAGTATCAAAACTCTTCAATTCACTTATAGTAGATGAAATGGTTTAGAAAAGAATTTAGAAAATGCATAAGAAATATAAATTAATTCTATGTTGTTATTTTTTTATCCATGGTTGTATATTAATGTTTACATGCCATATGTTTGATAAAATATATAAATGAGATTCTAGGAGTTATAAAATTATCTAGTTAAAAAAATTTCATCCTTAAGTCATTTCATAATGATTTAGGACAACGTCGGAGGTTTATGTGTATCCCTTGGCCCTGTAACCACTGATTTGATTCAAAAAAAGTGCTTTTTAGAACCTAGAACATAAATATGGGTGATTTTTCACATTATTGATGCCTATTATATGTGCTTCTTGTCGATTTTTTGGTGAAATATTAAAAGGGTTATTCTATGTTTTAATATTCCAATATATGAAGATTTAATTTACAATTTTTATGCATTAAATAGGTTTAGGAACAATGTTAAATTCATTTCTAAATTTCCTTAAGTTCATGAATGCTATCAAACAATCAATATCCTAGAAAATTCACCCCTTAATTCTCGAATTAGTGTCCCTAAACTCAACACACTTTTATTTAAATTAATTTAAATTATTATAATAAATGGGAAACGTAATGGGGGCTATCTCACATTGTGACAAGACTTTGTCTGAAGACCCCAACTACACTAGACTTGTGGATTATTTCATCCTTCATTGGAAGGGTTGTACCTTGACTACAACAAAAATAGAGAACATGTTCCTCTTGGTAGGGAGAAGTTCATGAGGTTTAGTCCAATAAATATGTGCAAACATCTATTATATTTGTATTTTTCTATTTTTTACTTTATCCCAGCTCTTTTGGGTTACTTAATCTGAAATATAATGTGATAAGTTTCTCATTTTATTGTATTTTATTAGAGTTATGGTCGAAACCTGATTACTCTCCCACAATTTTGTATTCTATATGTATTTATTAATTCAAATGAGTGTACATACATGTATAGAGTTCTAATATTTTCCTCTCATACTTGGATACTTCCTTTCTTATTCTTTTATTGTGTCATGCACATATAAACATTGTAATACCCCTATAAAACCTGTTGTGTTGTACATGTGCGCTCATGGATATTGTGTCTGAGGTACCTTTGGAAGTGTCCACCTGATTAGGCTGATGGGCCAAGTTAGGACATGTTACGGCCAGGGTGCCTATGTAATGGGTGTGAGAATCATGATATTTAGGTTAGTGATTTGAGTTATATTACATGTAGATATGTTATAGATACTTTGTGGCCACCATGCCTAGGTATAAGTTTCCTTATGGTTGTATAGCCAGAGGGACAAGATTGTAAATACAACGTAAACTATTGTACAAATTTTAATAACCAAATAAGTTGGCTAAAAATCCCACTCCGCGGTAAGGAGTATGGGGGGCAATGCAACTCCATGGTAGTAAAAGACAACAAGGTGATGTGATAGGTGTTGGTGAAAAGAACCCCTGGGGCCCATGTGGCCATAGGGGGTGCCAATGACATAGAGAGGCCATGAATATTTAAAGGTTTATGTTTACATTAGAGGTCATTCATGTGAACATATCCATTCATTTGTTGAGATAAATTCATTCATCTGGTGATTGATTCTTTTTTATGAATCAGTTGGTGAGCCTTATGCTTATTTTCGGGAATCGACTACGGACTTTTAGAGAGTGAGTCTTGTGCTTTGACTTTTGAACTAACTATAGTTGTAGTCAAATCAATTTTTAACAAATATGTCGTGAGCCTTGTTCTTACGTAATGGAGTTGGTTGGTTTAGGTGAGTAGTTGGTGAGTCTTGTGCTTAGGTTCTAAAAATGATTGGGAACCAAGTCAGTTTATCACCTAGAATTCATGGAATTAGCATGAGCTCTTAGAATCCTAGGGTTGATACCTTTACTGTTTGGCCAAGGAATGAAGCCACTAAGGAGCTTAGGTGGAACAATGTTGGAGGGTGCAGCGAGAAAATGGAACTATGTTGGGTGAGGGTGGAACCCTGAATGTGTACCTTTTCTTGGATGACATCAGAGGAGTACCCCTACATGGCATCATATTATGTTGTTGATCATGGGCCGTTAGATCCCATCAAATCTTGGGAGGCTTGTTAATAGTTGTGACTATGTATATTGTCGATAAAAATGAATTAGAGTCGTTCAATCACATTGGTGCGCAACTTTGTCCTAACAACCATGCATGTTATGGGCCTTAATTGTTGTGGTATGTCATATCAACTCATTAAATGAATACTATTGGATGGAGGCCTCTGTTACAACCAAGAGAGTGAGCCTGGTCCCCTCTCCCCTTATTGATGTCAGAGGAGGGCAGGCTCGCTAATTCCCTCCATCCCTATCCCTCGTTATTGCCACTTGTTTTTCAAAAGAGTGCCAAGTGAGTGGAGACAAGGGTGCCATGTCCACATGTGCATGAAAAATTAGCAGGAGACAATGTGGACAGGGATGCCCACGTTGAGGTGTGCAAGTGTGACGTGAACTAGGGTGTTAAGGTGGTTGGGCCATGTATGCAGCATGTGCGCCAGTAAGTGATAATGTGGCTAGTGAGGTGGATTACCACCTCAACCAAATGGTAGTCAACACACCTAAGGAAATTAGAATGATGTCATCAATGATGTGTCCTATGACATAATGAGGGGGGAATCGAGAAATTTTAGGGCACATGAGTGCGAAATTTCAAAATGAAGTTGGGTATAAAATTTTATGATGTGATGTAGAGAAAATAGTTAGGCTTAATGTTGTCACTTATGTAGTATTAACTGTTGCCCATTCTAGTGAAAAAAAAATAGGGAGATTGTATTGTTACAACAGGAGATGAATAAATAGGAATAAGACTTCGTTATGTTATCAACTCAACATCATTATTAAGTCATACATTTAGCAATTGGGAAATCTATGTGATAGGATGTGCTCGAAGGGAGAATTAGGGTTTTGTTAACAAACAAAAATTGTAGCATGATTAAAGCTTTATCAACTATTTAATAAATTATTATAAATATGAGATCTCACGTCTTAAGGAATTCTCAAAACATATTTTTTTTTCTCGGATACATATATCATTATGAATGTTTCTGAGTGCTCTAAGATAGAATATAAAGGGATGGTAAAATTATTGTGGTTGTGTAATAACAGAGTGGAATATTTGGCTAAGAAACACAAGGTGGCTGCAAAATAAGTTCATGTACAGGGTTTCATAGGGTTCTAACAAGTTATGACCACTTTGTAATAGGATCATATATAGGGTCTGTTACAAGTGGAAATAGAATAGCCTTGAGAAATCAAGGAAGTGCTTCTTCAAGCACACCACAAGAACTAAAGCTCCCTCGAGTTCAAGTGGAACTCCAAGTACACCAAGAAGACCAAGATTCAGAAATATGAGTGAGAATTATGAACAAGGAGAGGTAAATGATAATGCTTGTTTGAACTCTTTATTTTCTTTGTATTATCATGTTGATGACCAAATTCATTTTGAAGAAGCTGTAAAAGAATAAAAATTGATTGAAGCAATGAATGAAGAGATTGGTGCAACAGAAAAGAGTAATACATGGGAGTTAGTGGATGTCCCTAAAAGTAAAGAAGTCATTGGTGTAAAAAGGGTCTATAAGACCAAGAGCAATGCTAAAGGAAATATTGGAAGGCGCAAGGCCAAACTTGTTGTCAAACGCTACAAGCAATAACAAGGAAGTGATTATGAAGAAACCTTTGCACCGGTTGCAAGGATGGAAAGAGTGAGAACAACATTGTCCATAGCAGCACAATAGAAATGGAAGGTTTACAAAATGGATGTGAAATATGCATTCCTAAATGGAGTGTTGAAAGAAGAGGTATATGTTGAAAAACCTCTAGGCTATCAGATTGAAGGCCAAGGGCACAAAGTATGCAAGTTTAAGAAAGCTCTTTATGGGCTGTGGAAAGCAATGAGAGCATGGTACAGTAGGATAAATGCTTACCTGACTGAAAATGGATTTAAGAAATTTGATGGAGAACCCAAACTCTACATAAAATAAAATGATGGTAAGATTCTTATTGTTGTTCTATATGTAGATGGTTTAATCTTTACTCACAATGAAGTTTCTCTCATTGTTGTTTTTAAAGCATTCATGAAGAGTGAATTTGAAATGACTGATTTGGGTTTTTTGATATATTTTCCTGGAATAGAAGTAGAGAAAAATGAAAATGGGATTTTTATTTCTCAAGAATAATACGTTGAAGAAGTGTTGAAAATATTCAACATCCAAAACAACAAGGAAACTGTAACTCCAACTGTAATGAGGTTAAAATTGAGAAAAGAAGATGAAAACAACAATTTCTATCCAATATTGTATAAGAGTGTTACACAAAAATTTGTCACCGTCCCTACAATCCCCGTCCTGCACATTGGAGGGCTCATTTCGCGACCTGTGAGAAGAGTTAAGACTTGAAAATACTTTCATTGCATCCCTCTGAAGATGAGCTTTCATTGCCCTGAAGACATCTCCTTGCAAAAAAACCCTAAAAATAGCTCTTTTTCCATTGGCGCGGTTCCATAGTTCAGCCCTCGCGCCAAGAGGGAAAATCCTCCAAAGAGGGCACGCCAATTGGCGCTCTATCATAGAGCTGCACCCACGCCAACCATATTAAGAGGCGTTTTTTAAAAATAAGAGGCGGAAGTTTCATCCTAACAAATTCCTGGACTGATATCTATCTTGAGTTGGGCAGTTTGGCTACGGATTTCCATAGAGAGGAAGTGGTTTTCCACCTCTCATGGAAGTTTCCTTGATGATAGGGCCAATCCCATAATTATAGGGATCCCAACTTTCCTTCCTCCTCCTATAAAGGCTTGCCCATCTCCATAGCAAGCTGGTTCCAGAATCTCCAAGTTCCCAAGAGCTTTCATGTTGCAAAAGCCTTCTTGATTCCCTAAGGCCAAATCCAAGCAAGGAGACTATTGCCAAGTATCCAGAGAGAGAGGCTTGTCCCATCTTTGACAGGCTTTATCGAGACATGTGCTGCTGACGACCCGCCAAAGGAAAATTTGACGTCGAAGCTTTGGTTGTATTCTTCTTTTTTACTCATTAATATTAAGTGACTATTGGTTATGGTTCCACTCTTGTTCTTGATCATGTTCATGAGTTATGTCCTCTTCGACTGACATATAGTTCTGTAGACTGGATTTTATGCTTGTGTTTGTGTCGTTTCTTGCATGTGCAGGTGTCCGATCATGGAGATCGTGAGGATAATGATCTGCCAGGGCAAAGGAACGGGAGCACCACCTCTTCTACAAATGACAACATTGGATTCTAGGTAAGCCTTCCTCGCAAGCCGGTTTATTTACAATTAGGAACCTGCACTGTAGCGTGTTTGATTTTTGCTAGACCCGATCTGGGCTAGTAGGGATCGCCTCTATCCGCAGAGGGAATTTACCTCCTCAACAAAGAGCATAGTTGGCAGTTTTATGCATTGGACTGCAACTAGGCTAGAGATTATTCATGCTGTAAGTTTAATTTCCAAATTCATGGAAACACCAAAATAGACTCATTGGTAGGAAGTCGAGAGGATTCTAAGGTATGTGAATGGAACGAAGGGTTATGGTATTTAACACTCCTCATCTAAAAATTTCAAATTGATTTCTTACACTAACAGTGATTGGGTTGGAAGCATAGATTACAAGAAGAGCACATTTGCATATGTGTTTCATTTGAGATCGAGAGCCATTTGATGAGCTTCCAAGAAGAAACCAATAGTTTTTTTATCAACAACATTGGCAGAATATACATCAGCTACAACAGCAGCATGCCAAGAAGTATGGATGAGAAGAATGCTCAGAGATTTATGTAATGAACAGGTAAAAGGCACACCAGTGTATTGTGATAATAGCTCAACAATAGCATTATCAAATAATTCAGTGTTTCATAAAAGAACGAAACACATTGATGCCAAGTATCACTACATCAGAGGGTTAGTGAGAAATGGAGAAATATTTCTAAAGCATTACAGAAATAAAGAGAAACTTGTTGATATTTTGACAAGACCATTGGGGCAAAAGAGTTTTAATTATTTGAGAAAATGTCTGGGTATGCAAGAGAATGCAGCAGTTGAAATTCAAGGGGAGTGTTGAAATATTAATTCTAACTTCTCGTAGACAACAGAAGGATGAAAGAATTAAACTTTGATGGAGAAGGATGCAGGCAGATGAAAAATTAGGATGATGAATTTATTTTAATTTAAATTGAAAGGACAACAAACCCGAAAGTGTCAGTTTTTTGTTTTTCATGCAACCGAGCATTCAACCTAGCACCTACCGCATTAAAATCATGGCACTAGCACATTCAACGCACAGTAGCACCATTTCATCGGCAACATATATGGGCAATGAAGGGGGAAGATGACACATCGGAGGGGTGACATCACCTCCTTTCAGACCAATGAAAGAAGCTCTATGGGCTAAGGTAACAGGATCCCGCATGATTTTTTTACTCCACAGAATATGGAGAGAATAAAGTTTTAAATGTTTTTTATTTAGTTTTTATATCCACCACGTTATATTTTGTTTTAAACATTAGGTTACAAATATTTTATAGTATATATTGTAAATATTTTATATTTACAATCTATATAATTATTGTAATGAAATTTAAAATAAATACATATGTCCTGTGCATTGTAGAAAACATATGCCGAGAGAATTTTCACATTGTAAGGTAATTGTTTCCCGAAGGCAGAAACAAAAAGAAATAGAGAGCACTATGTGCATAGAAGTGAAAAAAGAAAGACAGAGAACAATGAGATAGAGTTTTAAGAAATGTTGTGCTGTATAGCAGAAAAAGTTATTTTTTTTGTTATCGAGAACAACTTAAGTTCTGAAGACTTGCATATGGTAACAGTTTTGTTTGTCATTTTTTGAGGAACTTTCCATTCCATAGAAAAACTGTCTAGAGCTACCAGAGTGAAGTAGTTCATCCCTACCTGTGTGAAGAGGATGGTAGTTGTTCTGCTTCTTGAGTGAAGGGGCTGCCAAAAACATCTGTTGTTGCTGCGTTCTAGAAAGCTGAGTTTGAGAAAATGATTCTTACCTCACGATTTCTGAAAGTTTGTATGTGCAAATTTATTTATGAGATTTGGTGTCTGGAGATTTAGAAGTCTATATATATATATTTATATCATCTGCGACCTTTGATTTGCCGAAAAAAGATTTGGGCTTCTATAGTTAAGGTGGTTGGTTTTCGGTGTTCTTCAAAGAAATTTTCTTTGTAATAATCAAGCCATAAATATGTCAAGTTAAGATGTAATGTTTTCGATGTAGAGGCTCTTCTTTTCCGCTAAAGACAATAGAAGTTTTGTTGTAAAAAGGTGTAATATTTTTTATTGTTTTTAAATATGTCTTTGAAAATTCTGTTTGCAATTCCTCCACCATTATTTAGTGGGAAAAATTATTATTATTGGATCCTTAAAATGCAAGCATGCTTATAAGATTTAGGTTTTTGGGGATTTGTAGAATTGGGGTTCACAGAACTTGATGCAAATACAATTGCTGGAATGGGTGTTGCTCAAAGAAAACAATTTGATGAAATTAAACAAAGAGAAGGTAGAGCAACATCGTGCATTTTAAATTTCTTAAATATGACTCTATTTTTCCTAAAATCACTACTGCTAATACTGCTAAATCAATATGGGATATACTTAATGTTTCTTATCAAAGAAATGATAAAGTAAAAATGGTAAAATCACAGACTCTCAGAACAGAATTTGAAACACTTAAAATGATTGAATCAAAAGTAGTTGATCAATTCATGACTAAATATATGGTTTTTTTTAATCAATTTTGAATGAATGGTGGAGAACATAACGACCAAAGAATTGTTGGAAAATTTCTTAGATGTTGACATGCTAGTTACTGTTTTTGAGTCGAGATAATTAACAATATTATCTATGGAATAATTAACTAGTCCTTTCTTGGCTCATGAAGCAAGAATTAATTTATATGTTAGCACTTTAGAGCATAATTTCAAATCCAAAGCTTCTATGGATAGAGGTAGAGGTAGATGTTTTTGTGGAAGGAGAGGAAAAGGTAGAGGACAATATTAGTCTGATGATAGATCACATGTAACTCAAACACATTCAGAGTAGTCTCAAGCTGATCATGGTCATAGGTGGATAGATAAATCAAAATTCAATGTCACTATTGCAAAAATTATGGCCATTATAAGTATGAATTTTGAAAATTATAGTTTGGTTTAAGTAAAAACATAGCCAATGTTAGAAACACTTAATGTGAAAAATCTGATGCTTTATTTTTAGCATGCCAAGTGACTCTGAAAGTACCTAAATAATATGTTTGGTTGTTAGAAAATGGATGTAGTAATCATATGACTGGTCATAGTGAATTTTTTTTGTCATCTTGATACATCTTTTAGTTCCTCTATTGGTTTGGGTGATGATCACCAAGTTGATCCTTCTATAAAGGTTGTTGTACTTGACTTAACAAAAAAAAATGTTGTGAAGAGTACCTATGATGTTTATTATGTATCCAATTTAAGCATAATTTGTTAAGTTTTGGTCAGTTACATGAACATGGTTATGATGTTAGCTTTCACAACACTACTTGCATGATCTCTGATAAACATAAGTCTCTTGTTGCGAAGATTCATATGACAAATAATAGGTTTTACCAATTACAATTGAAAAGTAAGACGTTGTATGAACATAATGTTTCAACGCCAACTAACTCTAACCCGTGGCATTTGTGATATGGTCATTTACCTATCAAAAGTATGAATTTTTTGCAAAGATAGTCTATGGTGAAAGGTTTACCTACTTTTTCTGATCATATCTCTTCCTGTACAAGTTGTGTAATGGGTAAACATAAGTGATATAGTTTTACTTCAGCATATAATAGAGCCAAGGAAAAACTAGATTTAGTGCATATATATTTGTGCAGTCTAATGCAAGAAAAATCAGCTGCTAGGAGTCTCTATTTTCTTAATTTCATTGATGATTTAAGTAGGAAAATTTCAATGTATTTCATCAAATACAGATCTAAAACATTTTCCAAGTTTAAGGAGTTGAAATTTGACGCTAGAAAAATAGAGTGGCAAGTTTGTTGAAGTTTGGAGGTTTGATACAAGACGTGAGTATGAATCTAATGAATTCATTGATTTTTGCAAACAAAATGGTATTAAAAAACAAACAACAACTAGTTATACCCCACAGTAGAATGGAGTTGTGGAAAGAAAAAATGAGAAAAATATGAATACAGCTCGAAGTTTTCTCAAAACATGAAATTTGTCTAAAGAATTATGGTTTGAAGTAGTTGCATGTTCGGTATCTATTTTTAATAGATCACCAACTTCAAGTGTTAAAATTTTTGTACCTGAAGAAGCATGCAGTGGACAAAAGGTAATTGTTTCACACTTTCGCATATTTGGTTGTATTGCTTTCGCTCATGTTCCAGAAAATTTGAGAAAATAGCTTGATGATAGGAGCAAAAAGTATGTCTTTATAGGATATAGCGATCAATCTAAGGCATACATATTGTTTAATCCTATAACTAAGAAGCTTTTTGTAAGCCGAGATGTGAAATTTTTGGAAGACAATTCTTGGAATGAAATGGAGAAAAATACTTGTCCTAATCATTTTATTCTGTTAGACGAACATTGAGGACCTACAACAAGCACTCCAAGATTACAGATTGAAGGTAAAACTAGTAGTATTTCATCATCTTTGGAGTTTTATTCTGATAATCCTAAAATGAGAAACTTAATTGATATTTATGCACCAGACGATGTTGATGATATTGTAAATTTTGCATTTATTTGATTTCAACCTACTGGTTTTGAAAATCCTATAAAGGACAAAGAAAGGGTAGATGCAATGAATAATGAAATCAATGCTATTGAAAGAAATCAAGCTTAGGATTTGGTTAATCTACCTGATGATTAAAATTCTATAGGTGTCAAATCAGTTTTTAAAACAAAGTTAAATGAGAGAGGTGAAGTTGATAAGCACAAAGAAATATTAGTTTCCAAAGGTTTTTAATAGTAAATTGGCATAGATTATTCTGATACATTTGTACCTATATCAAGAATTGATACTGTTTGATTTGTATTAGTTATTGTAGCACAAAACAAGTGGCCTATTTACCAAATGGATGTAAAGACTACCTTTTTGAATGGTGTTTTGAATGAAGAATTTTATCTTGATTGGCCACCGAGTTCTGAAATCAAAAATCAAGAACATAAGGTGTACAAGCTGAAGAAAGCATTGTATGGCTTGAAGCAAGATCCAAGATCATGGTACAGCCTAAAAGACCATTACTTGCTGAATAATGGTTTCAAAAGTAGTGACCATGAGCCCACTTTGTATATCAAGAATTATCATCAAGGTAATATTTTGATACTGTCTCTTTATGTTGATGACATAATTTATACACGTAACATGCACTTAGATGAATTTAAAGCTGCAATGAAAAAATAATTTTAAATGGAAGATCTTAGATTAATGAGATACTTCTTAGGTATCGAAGTGAAACAAACACACGATGGTATGTTTGTGAGTCAACAGTGGTATGCTACTGACATTTTGAATTTTTTTAAGATGGACAGCTATAAACTAGTGGATACTCTTATTGAAGTTGGTACAAAGTTAAGTAAATATGATGTAGGTACTATTTTTAATGTAACTTTGTAAAAGCAACTTGCAGGTAGTATTATGTATCTTACTGCTACTATACGTGATATGGCATTTGCAGCTAGTTATATTTCTAGATTTATGGAATCTCCTAAAGAATGTCATTGGAAAGATGGAAAAGGGGTTTTAAGTACATTGCAAGTAAATATACTTATGGTTTATCGTATTCAACATCTACAGACAATAAGCTTGTTGGTTATATAGATAGTGATTATGCAAGTTGTATTGATGGTCAGAAAAACACTTCTCTTTATGATTTTCTATTTGGCAGAAACTTGATCTAGTGGTCATCCAAAGAACACCCCATAATTGCACTATCTTCAATAGAGGCCGATTACATTGCAGAAAATTTAGCATCATGTCAAGCAGTATCATTGAAGAGACTTCTCTCAGACTTCGTATATACCGAAAATGAACCTATTTCAATATTTTGTGACAACACTTCCATTGTTTCCTTGTAAAAGAATAATGTATTTCATCAAAAAAGAAAACATATTGACACTCATTTTCACTTCATTCATGAACTCGTCAAAAATGGTGATATTATTCTCAAACTTTGTGATCCAAGGATCAACTAGCAGATATCTTCACCAAACCGCTAGGAAAAGTTAATTTTGAATTTCAATGTGAAAATTTAGTCATAAAATAATGTAACCCTCAATATTATGAGTGAGTGTTAAAATACTTAATATTTCCATTAACTATTAGTTTAGAAATTAGTTTTAGCTGGTTTAACTGTTACTATGTAACTCCCTATGTATTTGTATATATAAATTTCTCATAATAAATTAATTCACAGCGTGTGCTCTCCAGAAGTTCATATTTCTCATTGTTGCTTCCCTTTTTGTCACATAGCTCATGCCCAACAACCAGACATGCAACAATATCCTTTAATCAATGGTTCACTCCTAGCACAAGTCTTTCAATGCCTCCACCACACAACATGTTTTACACCTCCTCATCATCCGAATACAGGTCTATCACTTTAAACAACCCTACTACACATCAATTGTCACATTCAAAATGGAAATTTTTTTGACAGATCCGTAGCTTAATCAAAACTACACGAGATGTTTCCACCTTTCTATTTAAAAAAATATTCCACAAAGTTCCTTACATAGCTTAACATCGTGCAACAACACGAACAATAATTTTTTCCTTTCAGCAAACATTTAATGAGTGCAGGTTTTCTCAGTAATGACTAAAAACTCTTCAATGGATCCTTTGGAACTCTCCAAACACTCCAAACACATTAAAATCAACTCACCCCACCATTTAATAACCACTAGCCACTATAGTTTACAATGACATATCTGAGACCCTACCTCCAGAATACAACAAAAACTGAACAACAACCACACAACTGAATTAAACCTATATGTAATTATTACTTGTTGCTCACTATGAAAAATTAAAACAAGGAGGATTCTTCCTCAACACATTAATTTATAATAGAGTCAAAACATTAAAACATGATTCTCTCTTGTTGACCACTGAGGCTTACATTGTCCAGAATTCCTAATTCTAATACATACGTGTATGCTCAAATAATATATTTTCTAACACGCTAACTTATGAGAGAGTCAAAACATTAAAAAACGGGATGGGAAATTGGAAAAAAAATATTTCTCTATGTTGAGGAGTATGTATGTCACTGCTACATGAAGGGAAATTTTAAGAAATTTTTTAAGATAGAAGAAGCCTTTTGTCTTAAGAAAATAATTTTTATTTTATTTATTTTACATCAAAATCTAATATTAATTGAATTTCCTTAAATATAAAATTTAAGACAAAAATAGTTTGACACAAAAATATTTTAAGACAGAACTTTATATTTAAGACAAAAACAACTTGAGACAAAAATATTTTAAGACAAAACTTTATATTTAAGAAAAAAACAATTAGAGACAATTTTTTTTAAGACAAAACTTTATATTTAAGAAAAAAATAGTTTAATACAAAAATATTTTAAGACAAAAACAGTTGAAGGAAAAAATATTTTAAGACAAAACTTTATGTTTAAGACAAAAACAGTTTGAGACAAAAATATTGTAAGACACAAACAATCTAAGGTTGAAATATTTTAAGACAAAACTTTATATTTAAGAAAAAAACGGTCTGGGACAACAATATTTTACAACAAAACATTATATTTAAGACAAGGACCACTTAAGAGAATGACAATTAATATGAAACTCATTTAAGACAATTAACAATTAAGACAAAACCATATCAATTTAAGACAATATTATCTAACACTTGCAAAATTGACTCTGAAAGTGCACCCTAACTCTGTCAACTTGCAGGCTACCATTGTATCACGCCTATACTGAGGCTATTATTTCACTTACCATTCACATTATCTTATATACATACAATCATTTGTTCGGCTCTTCCCTTTGGTGGGGTAGCCGTCTCTGAAGTACATGACCACTTTTCCTGGAAATATTTCTCGGAAATCAATTCCTTTTATGTCCCTTCGATCTATGTTGATGCAATTAGATACAACCTATCTATCGTTGACCCATAGCTAGTTCCTCATAACAGCTTAGTGCTAGCTAAAAATATCATAACCATAGTTTTAAAGTGTATCTAAGAATCCTATTTGTTGTGATAAACTATGTCTATGGGATTTTTCAAGAAATTAGTTTCCCTAGCAATTGTGACTCTACATGAGGTATGATATCATCATGTAGAAAAGCCATATTATATATGTTTCCTCTAATAGGAAATTGGGATGTTGATACAAGTTTGTTTAGTTTGATAAAATTGAAGCTAAGCTAAGTATATCTCAACATCTTGTCTGTTGTCACAAGAAAAATATGCATATAGGTTTGTTCAAGATGTTCATTTTCCCCAACACTTGTCACACTCTGCATGTTGTATTATACCATAATGTACAAAAGCTAGAAAATATTTTCTTCCTCTAAATAGGAGATAGGGAATTTGATACAAGTTTCGTTAGTCTGTAAAATTTGAATATAATATCCAAATTTAAAGTTATGTTCCTTAAATTACAACAACTAGTTTTCACTCTTCTCAATCTACACTGCGTTCCATTTTTGAAGTTTTCGATATAGCGTCTAACTAAGCAGATTCTTTGTACACTTTGAAAATAAATTCTTCCTCACTAGAAAATCATTCGCATGATGGTATTCACACATTCTAAAATAATCAAGTTGTCTCTACACTGGTTAAATATGGAAACATAGATATGAAATGTAATAGTTATTCATGGAGGGATATGTTACATTTTGGATCTCCATGAATAGGGGATCCTCAATCGTTCTAGCTTCTCCAAAAATGCTAATGGACATGGACATGGGGTTATATCCTAAAATTCCTTTGTCTCCATATATGGTAGGATTCAAGTATGGGAAAATCAATGCTAACCTTTATATCTTATCATTAATAATAATAAATTAACACGTTATGTAAATTTTATTTTCTCTCGTGTAACATTTTCTTTCTCTTAATTGAATTGATATTTACACCAGGCATGAATTTCCTTTGTTAACAATATTAGCACAAGTAGTGAATTCCTTGTCCAAGACTTTAACACTAAGAAATTCAAAGTCCTATCTACTTTTTAGGTTCGGGTTGTGTTGCATTTCTACTTTTTAGTGTTGGGTTGAGTCTCTAGCTAACAAAGTGGGAGTTTTTGATATTGTGGGAGGCACCGGTGATGGTCTAAAAAATGAAAGTGAACAATTGAAAAGGCAGTTTTCAACCTGGGATATTCAGATATTGATGATTCTCATCTGGAACAGTCGCTTGTTGATGGAATTATTTATGCCTTCCAAGAGAAGGAGTCGACTAGTGATGATTCCAATGTGACGTTGAATGGATTTTTTGTTGTGGATTTGTGAATTCTTTAAGTCAAAGAGTCAAACTATAGTTTGTGGTACAAAAAGTGGTAACTAAATAACACAAGTGTAAAGGTTAGACAACATGTCCTTGTACGAAAGTATTCTTGTGAAGATATATAATGAGCTCAACCTTGTAGGGAACAATAAGAAATACAAACAAACACAATAAGAAGTGGCACACAAACTTTGGTTTTATTTTTTCGAAAAAACCATTCATATTCCCATAAACAAAAAATTTAGTTTTTTCTCAAAACCTTTGTAATGATTTGATATGAAAACCTTCCCATGCAACCTGAGCTAAACTAGATTGCATATTTAGGAAATTTGGTGGACAGGAACTAACCATAAAATTTCTCAAATATTCCAAAATATGCAATAAAGATAAAAAACAAACACAAACTTTAGTTTTATTCAAAATTACTACAGTGATTTGATATGCAAGGCTGCATTTCCATTTTTTCCATTCTCTAAAATGCGTGAAGTTTCAAGTTGAGAGTATGTTCGATATTCAGACATAGGTGCATCTCGAATCCTTATTTTCATTAAGTTTTGCTAATTGTATATGCACTCACTACATCGTGTAATTAGTGTACACAGTGTAGTTTCACACAGAAACCTCATTACACACAAATACACATATATTGTTACTCAAGAGCTATCATAATCCTCATTTCATATTTTCATAATTATTGTAAGCTCGCCTAGAATATGGAACGTGGAAAATTGTGATGTTTATGGGTCATTCCATTTTAGGGGGTATTGCTTCTTTAGCCATGCTATGCGTGTTGTATAAAAATATGCATCCGTGAAAGCCTAAATCTATTTTATGCATCGCATTTGGCTTCACTTTCATTGTTGAAAAAATCCTTGCACAATGAGTTCATTGTTGGAGGTGGGTGAATCAGTTTTTACATGTTGTTTTAGGTTGTGATGTCTTCTATTGTATATTATTAGCCCTTATATATATTTGTGTAAGCACTTAGAGACATTTTTTCCATATTGGCTGAAATCCAAAGAGAGTGGAAGTTATTTCATGGATTCCACTAACACAACAACTGAAGAAGCCCTCTCTCTAAACATAGATGTCATTATTGAGTTTGTCGTCATTATCGTCTAGCATTGTTTGGCCATAGTGAATTACAATAGTGCATTCGAAATGAGTCCCAACAACCCATTCATCATTTTAATGGCTATAATTAAAGTAATCCTTTATAAACCATTTTTGCATTATATTTTTTTATCCAAGATTGGTTGAATTAAGATAGAGAATCATTTTTCTTTGTTATCCTTCCTCTTTTATGCCCTTCAAACTTTAGATGCTAATTTGGAAGAACACATCTTACGGCATGTTCGTTATGATAATACCTTACCGAGTGCCTTCTAAAACATTGTGAGGTTCAATGAGCTTTCAAAGCTTCCTTTGTCAGATGCAGGATTAATTTATTAAGATAGGAGGACCGTAACACAATTAAATGACTTTGGATTTGGAATTCAAGTAAGGATTGACATATTGCATTCTTCAATTCATTTTTCTTATGTCTTTCCTCTAATAAAGTTTGAGTATAATATACTGCATTATATTCCAAGTATGATATGCATGTAGTTTTCAAACTAGCATAACATTGATATATTAGTCATGGGAATGTAAATATTGTAAACTAATCCTTTCATATACTAGGACAAGTTGAAATTATGAAAGAAAAAATCCTATAATACTTATATAAGAACTAACTTTGGATACACATACCTGTGAACAATGCAATTGAATATATATAGTGTTACACAACTACAATAGCAATAAAGTAATTATTTGTTACTTTGAAATTGTTGTCGTAATTGTTGTCCCTTGTTTTGAAAGAATATGGACTTAATTTTTGAATGTAAATTAAATTATATAAATATTGTGGATCTCCAAATCCAAGGTAACAATGTAATTGTTAAAGTGTAAAATTTTGTCTTTTATTGTCTATGAAGGAGGTAGTTTTTAGGAAAATTGTAATGTAATTTATAATTTAGAAACACTTTCTCTAGAAATTAAATTTCTCTGCTGCAATACTATGAGGAATGATTCTTCTTAATATTTTTAGATTAGGAGGGAAAGTCTAAGATTAAATTTGGCTGATTTTTTTGTTGCGTTATATAGTGACAAAATCATAACCTATTTGATACAAGTTCAATAAGATACCCTTTAAGAAGCTATATAAGAAGTATTTTAATCTAGTGAGATTAATCATGGTATGCTTCAACATAATTATACAAAACTACTCACACACAAAGAAGATAAATGGTCTACAGGAGCTTGATATGCATTGAATTTCACTTTTTAGCAAAAAATTTGAACTGCCATATTTTTGTGTACTAATTGTGGCATTATTGAATATATTTTTGGAAACTTATCATCTATTAGTATTTCTGCAATCCTTTTTCTTTTTCATTTTCATCTACACTCTTCCTTTTATTGTTCCTTTTTTTAGGTTGTACATTTTCCTTGTTAAGAGTGGGTGACCTGATTAAAATGTTGGTTGGATCTGCTCGGATCACCTCATCCTCTAGGGGTTTCGTATTGTAATAAAAAATATATACTCGCAACAAATGTATGTTTGGAGGAGGAATCATTGGCATGAGAAGAAATCCCAACAAGGAAGACTTGCCAAATATTTCCCTGTCATTGCAATTCGAGTATCCAAAGTTCTGCAAAATATTAATTCTTAGAAACTCTCTACTACATTGAAAATATCATAAATATGAAAGTAATTTACATATACCATACACATGAAAAATAATAGACTTCCTCATCAATCCCAGTACATCAAAAAATCAAAACTCTTTTGACATCAATATCAAGATCAATAACAATCCCCCCCCCCTTGACATTTATGGCAGCATAAAAATGGATGTCTTGTTGATTTGGTCCTCCACCTTTGGCATTTCTCCTTATTTCTCATAGAATATTTATTACCTCGCCCTTTCACATTAATTCAAATGGGTTGAAAAGTATTCACATTCATTATTTTAGACTCTCAAACATCTACACTTGTAACTCATAATTGCTCTAGCCCTTAGGATAGGTTCCCTGACATCTACTATGCCTTATAGGTCCATCACTTAAGCTAACAGGTACAACAAAATTATTTTTTTTGGCATCCACATACATCAAATCTCTACTGTTATTACCATTTTCTAACTACTGCAACTATCTACCATATACGTCAAGTCTGCTCTTGTGACTTCATCTCTAGTACCTTTTGCATCTCTGACATTAGTTGCTCTGGCTTCCACTTTTTATTATGATATTATGTAAATAATAGTGGACTAATAGATTATGTGATTATTTCAATGCATACTATGTTATGTTTAGCCTTTAGTCTAGTAGTATCAGGCTATGTATTGAAAAATTATATGTTATTTTGAGGTATGTAGCACTCTATTTCATGCTATTTAAATGCTTCCACATTTCCATAGTGTATTCCACACAGGTCCATTAGCATATGCTCATTCTCTTTTTTCTTTAGTATTTTATCTCTTATGGTTCGAGAATTCTCTCTCTTTGCTCATTCATTCTCGTAAAGACACTTAAGTATGGCTTCTCTTGTGAAGGGATTGTTATTGATGTTTATTCATGTTGTGTATTCATTCTCATGAAGCACTGTTAATTGTGACTTATGAAGATGAAATTGGCACAAGATTTGTGGCTCTACTTAAATTGTTAAAGTGTTCTTTCTAGCACTAGTGAAACTTTGAAATGCATTAACATTTAACTTTTAGAAACTCATCTCTTCTGCTTGTTTGACATCAATGTGATGTATTTTTTTAAGGATGATGCCGCCGTCAAACGAGTAAAATAGGCCCATGTGACTAATGTATTTCTTTGTTGTTGCGATTAAATCTCTCCGCCTATATATATATATAGTGGTTATTGTTGTAATTACAATGACTTTTATCATTGGATTCATAAAGTGACCATACATGAATAATGGTTGAGTTTAATATTTTCCAGAGGGCCATTGACCCTCTAGTGATTAGAAATTGTTTCTAGGAATGTACTATTGAATAGGTTGGTCAAATCAAGAGGTTGATGATGTTATGGGGTGTGTCCATAGCTAGTGATTTCTTTTTTATTGAATTTTTTAATATATATGCCTCTGAAGTGTGATTCTTCGAGTTTTTTTACCTACCCATTCCTAGTTCCCAATCCATCCTCATAAAAAAATAATAGGTAAAATTTCCCTTTTAATTCTATATCAAGATTTTGACTTTAAAGTTTCTCTGCTTCTTGAATCTTGTCATTGATAGCTTCCATATAATTAAGCCTGTGCTACAATCCATTGTGGGATGCCTTTCCTCCTTGTGAAACTCTATAATATTATATCCCTTTTATATCGTGCCTTAAGAAATTCATTCTGAAATTGGAGCTGCTACATTTTATGATTTTTGTGCACTCTATTCTAACTGGGGCATCACAAATTTCCTTAATTATGTCATGGAATTGGCATTTAAGAAGCTATTTCTTTTCTTCCTTATCTTTACAAATTGAAATGTTCTACACATATATTATTCATGAGGTTGAGTCTCCACTTCATTCCACATTCTTGCCTCTATTACTTGTCCCATCCACATGGAATGAAATTTGACCAAGTTCCTTTTATATGTGTTCAATTTATATCCATCCTTTAAACATTCATAGTATATATTCACAATGCACACCATTCATTAATAAAATTAAATTGACAAGCTTACTGACTAATTGTAATTAAATATTTTTTTAGTGAAATTACAAAATAAATTAATGGACGTTGGAAACCTCTATTATCTCCATGTCAGTTGCGTTATATTTACCATAAAAATTTTTCTCCTAGATGCTCCTAAAAAAAAGAGTTTGGTCCTTCCCTAGAATAGCTATGTTTTGTCTCATAGACTGGAAAATGAAGCTCCTTAAATCTTTTCCAATGTGAGTACTATCCCTTTCACTAGATCATAGAATCTCTCCGTGAATCTGATGATGGTGGAATTACCACACCCGCTCTTTCCAATTAGTCTGGCTCTACTCCCTGCATTGATTCTAATGTTGAAATTTCTCAAAATCGTGGATTTTAAATTATTTGGATAAGTAAATTTCCCATTATTAAAGGCTAAAGGACCATCGTATTTTTTAGGGGTAACCTCATTGTCATCCTCTCGATATATAAAATTATTTCTGGCAAAAAAATTCAAACATAGTCGCGACAACATCAAACCCTTTTTCTAGGTCCAAAGTTATACTTCTAACATCTTCTATCATATGAAAAAATCTTCCAAAACTAAAATGGTTTAATAGAAAATAATGAGAACTGATAAGTATCTGAGATATAAGCCTTTTTCCATACCAAACCTCAAAAGTACAATAAAATATTTCAAAAAAATTGTAAGTTCTGAAGATCAACGTGACAAAATTAGAGTCTCACTCCCTTTGGCTAGGTCTAAAGTTATACTTCCAACATTTTTTATCATAGGACCCAATACTCTAAAAATAAAATGGTTTAATAAAAAATCACTTGAATTGATAACTCTTTGGGCTATAGGTCTTCCTTTATACCAAAACTCAAAAGGGAAATAACTTATTTCAAAAAACATAAAAGCTACCACGACCAATCTTTTATACTATGACTGCTTATTGCAAATCCTTTGCACTTTTTAATTTAAATTATGTATATATTTGAATTAAAGAGAATTCATATAGACTATTTTAGGTCCCAGCTGTATCAAAATGGGATGAATTTTCATATCAAATAGGAACGATGTCCATGTCTAGATGAAAGTCAATGGTTCTTCCAAAGCTGAGATTGTAGACCACATAAGGTATTTTTTAGAGTTAGTTATTTTATTTCTATGTTGAGCACTAGTTTTATGAATATTTCTCTCATTTATTTGTATTGAGGTCTACTTTTAAGTTTGTGTATATACACACCTTTGACCAATAATTTTATTTTGTTAACCCAAATGAATTTTTTGTCCATAATTGGGAAAAATGATCAGATATTGTTCTTTGAAATAAAATCTAGAGCATCTTTGTTTACAGGTGAAATGTCTCATAAGTAATTTCGATTGAAATATACTATTAAAAATTTGATATCTCATTTATATTAGTGCCATAGGACAAAATTCAATTTCAGGGAGTGTGAGGTCTAAGTTAGAAACATAATTTTCATTTTGTATGTTTTAAAGTTTATTCCATCCTATTGTAGGAGATTTTTCATGGTTTTTGGCATTAAATAAAAATTTTCATCCATTGTTTAATATGATTAATTGGGAGGAAATTAAATTAATTAACATACGACATAGTGCTAAGTTGAGGTTTTGATATGTTGTTTTTCTTTGGTGTGTTTAAATCAAGCTACTGAAATGGTTTCATATTATGCCTCATTGTAAGAAAGGGTCATGCGCAGGGAACAATTACATACCTACAATACTCCAATAGGCATGAAATAATCAAAAGAAATAGCTTTGGGGATGACACAAACAATGTATTGTTGGTGGAAATTGAGGCTGTAGAAGCTGGTGATGTCAGCATAAAAGATGATCAAATAATAGGTTCTCTGTTTTAGAAACAAAACAATGATTCTCCAAGAAAGGCTACAGGGAAAGATGACCTTGAGTTTAGTACTATTAAAAAATGATGAATGGCTAAGATCAAAACATTGAAAAACCCTCACTTGTGATTGATGTGCTTATACTAGGCTTCAAATTGAGGTAAGGATGAATCATTCAATGAAAAGATTCGATTAAAGTGTGAGATTTGGGAGAAGCTTGGGTGACTTTCCATGAAAATATATTTGAGAGAAATACAATAGGATACTAACTATTGAGAGATATATCGCAGTAAAGGCTCATCCAATGGTAACTTATTATTAAGAGAAAAGTTTTTGAATAATGAACTACAAAATGCAAACCTTCAAGAAATCCCCAATTCAAAGGAGCTTCAAGGGTTCCCTTTTGGTGTGATAGTTAGGGCATCAATTTATTTGAAATTACACCATCGGAATTCATTCAAAATTGGAGGATGCCTAGAGCTCTAATTGAGCCTAGGAAGTGGTGCTCGATTAAATTTTTTTTTCTATTTTTACACACCTTATCCTTTGCTATTTTAGTCTCTAGGAATCATACTATTTTAGAGAACATAAACCTTGTATGTGAGTCTCTTCTTGGAAAATCCTCATGATGCAATTCAATCTAGCCATATAAGCAAGGTGGATTTTCTTCTTGAAGTCGAGAAAGACCTAATTTCATCCAAACATGATAATTATTACGATTAGAAAGTTAAATATTTAGAGGTCATGTGGTCAAAACAAGTTATTACTGGTAGATTTTGTGTTTCAACCATGCAAACTTTGAAAAGTCTTGGAGAGGCTCTGATTAAGAAGGATAATTTTAGGAAATGTTTGTATTTCATCCATACAAACAACAATCAATATAAATTTATGGTTACTAATGGAAAAAAACAAGTTATTACAAAGGGGGCGCCATATTGAACTATTTCGAGTAGGTTGGAACTTCATAATAAGAAAAAAATAGATATCATGGAGAAGTAATTCCATAGTGTTGTGTTTACTTGTTGCTCATACGCTAAATGCCCTATCACGGGTATTACATGCTAAAACAACACATATTTTAGAAGACATGTGGCTCACTAAAGATACTTTTAACATATTTTTCAATTAAAGGAAAAGTATTAGCTACAAAGTGTTTTGATAATGTGTGTACTTTCAATGAACCTAGTTTTGAAAGAGAGAAAATTTGCTAGAGAGGAATTGTGACATCCAAAATGATCTAGCACATAGGTCTTTAACCCACAATTTGATCCTCTTATATTTCATTGACTACATTCTCTCTCCTCCTATTATGTTCTATAAAGCAGCGGCGCAAGTCTTTATTCTAGAGGGTGTATTTACCTACATAGGTGTCAAGATATTCTCATTATCTGCCCTCATCCATTTCATACTTGAGAGCACTTCCACTATGTTCCAGAGCTTCATAGGGTGGCCCATGGTATGGTGTCTATATGATTTAATTTTTGACACTTCATTCACATATCAAATGAATTATAATATACTTATTTTATAACTCTTTTAGTCCATGTGGATTTTTTGTATATGTTATCATGCTACAAGAATTATGTTCTCATTACAGTGCACATATTTGAATTTTACTTTCATATAAAATGCAAATTATTTAGCACATTTCCATAAATTTTAGATAGAAAAATCATCACTACCCTCTATAATATAATTTGTACTGAAAGGCAACATTGTATCCTAGTTAATCATAATGAATAGAAAAAAATATTAATAATCATCATTAATTAATAAGGCTACTTAACTATTTATAAAAGCATTGAATGATGAAACAATTACAACAATTATTAAGGGTACTTTAAAACATTTTTTAAAGCCAAACTCATATTTTGTCTTAAAATTTTAAATTAATATTTCTAACTATTTTAATTTAAAAAGTAAAACTATTTTAATTGTCTTAAGCTAGAAATTAAGAGAATTCACTCCATTAAGTTAGAAATTAAGACAATCTGTGAAAAGAGTAGTGGCAAAATTATGAAAAATAAGAGGGGAAGTAAACTTAATGAGGGTTGGATACATGTTATTATTACAAACAAGTCGAAAGAGGACCATCATGAGGTTCAATGGTCGAATCTTTTGACAAATGCATTGTTCCATTTTTTTCCCTCTTGAATTACAGGGATAAGGCCAAAATCACCTACATTTATAGGGATTTTGATAGGGCTAGCCTCACCCCCATTTGCAGGGATTTTTATAGCGCTAGCATCACCTCCATTTATAGGGTTTTTTAGGCTCTTTTTCATGCCTCTTGAGTCATTGCATCTAAAACATTGTGGAGCGTAAGATTCTAGTTGGAGCCAATTCATAAACCTAGAGGCATAGGAGGTCTAGGAGGAAAATGCGATGAATGTGTAGAGGTGTTGTGACCTCATGGATACATATCTTTCCATGCTAGTGGCCCACCTCTATTGGTTCCTTATGCAGTTCTGACTGTGAAGGTCTGGGGACGTGGGCAGGTTTTCTATTGGGGCACTTGTCAAGCATTGCCACAATATTTCAAAGCTTATCTCCTTTGATTGGGTTAATGTTGATTTCATAGCGTATTTCCACCTTCATGTGGTTGGCCTTGTTTAGTAGAGAGTAAATTATTCTTGAAGAAAAGATAAGCTCATTCATATTTATTTTCATTATCGTAAATGTCATCATTGTTCTCAGATCATTGCAATGCTGGAATTGTCAGCGAACTTTATGTCACCAGTGACATGATATTACCCCGCACCATTATATTCACAGTCCAAGAGTGACCTATGAATGGGGCCAACGCTGATTTTTTTTCAAATTGTTACTGTATGCACTAAAATTTGACATGGACAGACTCCTCCCTTGCCTTGACGATATAGGAGCTGAGTTTCTAGACTCAAATACGACTAACAAATCCAATATTATAAATAGATCTTTAGTTGATCCTTTAGCTGTGACATTAATTAATCCTAATTAACCGAGTAGTTAGACATTAATAATGCCTAATAAGTTATGAAATTAAACAAATATGTATACGACAAGGAAACCTCTAAACCCCTAACCCATTTAACCCAGTAAACCCTTAAAACCCTAACCCATTTAACCCCCTAAACCCTAACCTCATTAACACCTAATGCCTAAAATCCTCAATTTTTAAATCCCCTAACCCCCTAAACCTCTAAACCCCTAACCAATTTAAACCCTAAACCCATAAAAATCTAACCCTTTAAACCCTAATTCCCAACCGCTAACCCATTCAACCCCCTATACCCCTAAACCCCTAACCCATTTAACACACTAAACCCTAAACCTCTAAACCCTTTATCCCTAATGTCTTAAACACTAATTCCCAACCCCCAACCCATTTAAACCCCTAAACCTCTAAACCCATAACCCATTTAACCCCTAAACATTTAACCTTTAAACCCTTAACCCCTAACCCCTAACCCCTTAACCCCTAACCCATTTAAGCCCCTAAGCCCCCAAATCCCTCACCCATTTAACCCGATAAACCCTAAACCTCTAAAACATTTGTCCCTAACCCCTTAAACCTTGATTCCTGACCCCTCACCCACTTGAACCCCTAAACCCTAAACCTCTACCCCCTTAACTCTAACCCCTTAAACCCTAATTCCCAACCCCTAACCGATTTAACCCCATATACCGCTAAACCCTTAACCTATTTAACCCCCTAAAACCTAAACCTCTAAACACTAACCCATTTAAAAAATAAAACCTAAACCACTAAACCGTTAACCCCTAACCCCTAAACCCTTAACCCCTAACCCATTTAACCCCTTAAATCCCTAACCTGTTTAACCCCATAAACCCTAAACCTATAAACCCTTAAGCCCTAAATCCTTAAACCCTAATTCCTAACCCCTAACCCATTTAACCACCTAAATCCCTAAAACCCTAACCCATTTAACGCCTAAACCCTAACCCCATTAACCCCTAACACCGAACCCCTAAAATCCTTAACTCCTAAATCCCCTAACCCCCTAAACCTCTAAACCCCTCACCCATTTAACATCCTAAACCCTAAACCTCTAACCCCTTATCCCCTTAACCCCTAACCCCTAAAGTCTTAACTGTTAAATCCCCTAAACCCCATAAACCTCTAAACTCCTAACCCATTTAACCCCCTAAACCCTAATCCTGTAACCCTTAACCCCTGACCCCTTAAACAATAATTCCCAACCCCTAACCCATTTAAACCCCTAAATCGCTAAAAACCTAACCCATTTAACCCCCTAAATCCTAACCCCATTAACCTTTAACAACTCTTAACCCCTAAAATCCTTAATTTCTAACTCAGTTAAGGATCATCCAATTAACTGATCAACAAAAAAAAAAAAGATCACGCGTGCGATGAATTCAAATTCCTCAACTTTGGTTGATATTCCAAGCCAATGTAACATCATTTTTAGACTATTCTTGAGTGTACAGGTGTTGCGTGCAATCAAAGATCAATCCTTCGGAATTACACAATCAATTTGGAGGAAATTTCTAAAATATAGGAGCCAATTTCCTTAGCATTTGTGAAAGGAAATAGGATATTAGGTGGAGGCATAGACTAATTATGTCTAGGTCATAACTTCTCATTGAGAAGAGAGAACAATTATTCTTTTGAATCTTGAGATTAGAGCGAGCTAGAAATTGTAATAGATTCTCTATTTGTTTGATTAATGGAAGAAAGATTTAGGGGTTTTTACGAGTTGGTTTCCCATAGATAAATTTGTGTACTTGTGTATGTGATTGATGCATGTTTGTGAGTGTTGATCTAAATAATGAATTATTTTTTTATAGAGTAGTAGGGTATAATTGTGTCTCTTGATTAAGATTAAATTTCTTGATTGGTTGCAATTCTATCACCATACTTCTACATTAAGCTTGAATTTACCAATAAATTTTCAAAGAGAGTTACCAATTGTAAATAGGGCACCATAAATTTATTAGTGAAGAAGCATGTGAGGAAGAAAAACCTAGAATGGGACAACTATTGTGAAAAATCAAATATCTCACTTTTTTCTTCAAACAAGAAGGCATAGATTCCTCAACCACAAAAAATAATGAAAAAGATGAACTTGATCCACAAAATTCCAATTCTTCACCCTCCACAAGTCCATTTATATTAGAATTGGCCATGGTCCAATAAATTTCCCTACTAAACCATGTTACACAAAATAAAATGCTATAAGATATAAATTTCATGGGGTGATTCACCATAAGGTTATCAAGATTTTTCTCAACAAAACATAACGTACGTAATGGATTTAGGCATTGGGAAAGGCTGAAGAGAAGAAGTAAGAACCTTGAAGGCCATCGCCATAAAGGAGACGGATGCAAGAATAATTCATACTACCTTCCCTATTATATATTTCTCTGAAAGAAATGAATCAACAAGAGAAAAAATCATGGGTAAAAGAGAAAATAAACTATGGTTTAAAAATGACATGTTCATGAGTATAAAATTGTAACATATTAAAATTAAATTAAGCATCTCATCTATAATTCTCTATAATTCGCTATAACTACATTTATTTTTTTTAATTAAAAAAATAAAAAACAATATCATAAATAAATTAACATATATGTACACTAATTTAAAAGCTTTTAAATTAGAATTTTCCTTGATTTTATGTTAACTAGTTTTAAAATGAAAATAAAAATGAATCCATACGTAAATCAAACAAAAAGGTTGCACGTGCATCTTCACATGAAATTCATACCCAAACTTAGGGCCTGTTAAATAAATAGAAAAAAATAACAAAATATGTAAAGGCCTCCAAAATAAAAAGTTGCGTGAATGAACTTTATTTAATTTCTATTTGACCATTTGGGTTTTCTTGGGCAAAGAGAAACACATATTGCAACAGTTCTGAGTTATAATTCTGAGTTATCAATTTGAGTTTTGGGTAGAAACCATTCTGGATATAGTTGTTTGAGCTGTCTTCAGTCTTATTTAGAGTTGTAAATATGTTGGAAATAACTCGGAAAGATGAAAATAATGAGCAGGCTTTGAAAAAGAACGTGGGTTATCCCCAAACAGTCATAGATTGCACATTTACACTTCTCATCTCTCCTATATCTCATACCGAGTAAGTATCTAGATGCATCATAATGCTCTACCTGTTTGTCTTTGTGAGATTAAGTGAAGTAAACCTCTGCATGATCATGTCTGAAAATTCTGTTACCTGTATTTTACCCTAAATTTTTTTGGAAGTGGACAGTTCCTTTGTTCGGATCAGGGATCTTTTTTTTTGTATTGATATGTTTGTTAGTTATTCAGATATTATTTTTTCCTATAATGTTTTATAAGAATAACTGTATTTTCCTAAAGTCCTTGTTTCAAACTGATACATATAGTTTTGGATAGAATCATAGATGTTTCTCATAGTTTATCGATGCCCTCATGACGAAACCTTGTACCATCGACATTAATTTAATCAAAATCTTATTTATACAGCTTGGCTCTACTCATCATAGCTCTCATTTAAAAAATTCTAAAATTCAAAAATACTCGCAAATCTTTAAAAAATAGAGAATTGGCGATTTTAACTAGAGAGTCATAGTCTGTACTGAAAACATTATGTGTATAAGCCAGGAGGAATAGCCATTATGTGGGCTATATGGATAACTCTCATACTATTATGACTATCTCTCTTCACCCGTGGCTCTTGTCATTGGTTTTCCATCATCATGTAGCATTTAGGCTTCTAGGATGGACAGGTTACCCTGAAGTTTCCTTAGAATGACACTATCAATGCCTTTGCCAAAAGAGAGTTGTGGGAGTTGGCTACAAATGTTACAAAGGTTGGTATTCAGTTTTTTTCTCTGATATCCATATTGATTTGCATGTCACTCACATATTCTTTTAAGGATTTTGATAACATTTCAAGCCTAAGCTCAATGTTTTGCATAACTAGAATTACCTTATCCCATTTTTCTCTCTTTAGCTCCATTTTTTTCCAATATTAATTCCACTAGTTTTAACTGATTTCTCCACAGCTTGTAGGCATGATCCTACATTATGCCACAAAGGTCTTATCTCCTCCTGGAGATGTTTCATTATAGGGGCATGCATCGTCTATTTTCTCCCCCTGCGAGAAAAAATGGGGATGGTCTCCATGGCACTTATCAAGCGCATAGTCCTATGTGTCTCCTTCATATGAGAGTGAGGAATGTGAAGGAGATCGGGTTCTTAGTGTTTTTCATACCCAAAATTACCTGATCCCATTTTTCTCTCTTTAGCTCCATTTTTTTCCAATATTGATTCCACTAGTTTTAACTAATTTCTCCACATATTGTAGGCACGAGCCTACATTATGCCATAGAGGTCTTATTTCCTCCTAGAGTTGTTCCAAGGTAGGGGCATGCATCTTTTGTTTTCTCCAAATGCGAGAAAAAAGGGGGCTGGTCTCCATGGCACTTATCAAGCACATAATCCTATGCATCTCCTTCATATGAGAGTGAGGAATGTGAAGGAGATAGGGTTCTTAGTGTTTTTCATACCTAGAAATACCTCATCCATTTTTTCTCTTTTTAGCTCCATTTGTTTCCAATATAGATTCCACTAGTTTTAAATAATTTGTGCACAGCTTGTAGGCATGAGCCTACATTCTGCCATGGAGGTCGTATTCCCTCCTGGAGCTGTTCCAGGGTAGGGGTATGCATCTTCTGTTTTCTCCCCCTACGAGCAAAAAGGGGGCTGGTCTCCATGGAACATATGAAGCACATACTCCTGTGCATCTCCTTCAGATGAGAGTGAGGAATAAGAAGGAGATAGGGTTCTTAGTGTTTTGCATACCCAAAATTACCAAATCCCATTTTTCTCTATTTAGCTACACTATTTTCCAATATTAATTCCATTATTTTTAATTGATTTCTCCACATCTTGTAGGCACGAGCCTACATTCGGCCACATATTTCTTATTTCCTCCTAGAGCTACTCCAAGGTAGGGGCAGGAATCTTCTATTTTCTCCCCCTGCAAGCGGAAAGGGCCCTAGTCTCCATGGATATTATGAAGCACATACTCTTATTCATCTCCTTCATATGAGAGTGATGAATGTGCAGGAGATAGGGTTGATTGGAATAAGGGCAGGTTTGTCCCGCTAGGGGATTGGCGAAGGGTGGGGGGTGACAGAGGGAAGGTACCTCCATGAATTTTGCTAGATTTCCTTAATCTACATGACATTATCAAGGTTCATATCAGTATATTTATTCTGGTGATGGGCTTGATAAATTGATTCAACCTATCGTCCAATCCTTTTGACTTTTTGACTCAGTAGTTTCATTTGGATGAGAAAATAATTTTTCACTGACTCCTTGATTTGCTTATCTAGTTTGCTATTTTGTTAGATGATATTATAGCATGGTTGAAGCCAAGGTATCGTTCTTCTAGGATATTCTTGATGCATTCAATTCACAACTAATAAAAACTTGTTTCCTTCTTTTTTGGGATATCAGTGAAGAGGTTTGAGTCCCCATGATTTCTACTAACATGGTAATTTTGGCTTGTGCACCACATAAACCCCTCTTGGCTATATTCACAACCACTGTTATGTTATCTAAGGTTTTGAAAATATATTTAAAATATGCGAACATGAATTCTCCTTTTTTGTTCCTGATTTCTCCACTACTTTGTACTTCACCTGGATTACCACTTGTGACTTCATCAAAATTGAGCTTCTAACTTTCGGTTTCTGCTAGGTCCAAGATGGCTACAGGACCAGCTAGAGTATTAATCTATAGTCGTCAAGGGCATGGATTATGTCTTAATCCATTACTTATTATCAATTTATTTTTGCTTCTTTGCCTTTTTTGTATGCACGTTAGAAAATGTAGAGGCCGTTAGTTATTACCAGTATAACTACCTAGAAAATGATTTTTTGATGGAACATTATCTATTGATTCTAATGATGCCATCTTGAGAAATATTTTTCATAGATAGTCTTCTTGCAGAGCACATAAGACACATTAATATTCTACATAAATAAATCCTTCATTAGAATGAAGGCATCTACACATGTATTGTGAGAAAGGGTATTTTTTCTTGATTTTTATATTTACAATATTTTCATAAGAGTGTTGCCTATCTACCAATGTGGATGCAGCTTCGGGGTTATTTTAAGATATGAGGAATAGGAAATGCAACCTGGATATTGTTATATATAATACTCTATTTTATGTCCTCTATAGAAATTGTAGCAGGATGCATATAAGCTATGGAATAGGAACAGCTAAGACGAGCCTAGCATTGTGCCCAATGTTGTCGCTTACGCTACGATGATTCAATATTTTTTCTAGAAGGATCACTTTGGAAAATTGTTGAGGCATCTAAATGATATGGTTGGCTATGGTGTGAGCCCAAATGAGTTTGTGTAATACCATCAATCAGGATATCTATAATATGAATAAGTTTTAGTAAACACATAATATTATTCATAATATGATTCAGGGTAAATTTTAGGTGGATACCTTTACTTGTAATATATTTATGAAAGCTTAGTGCAATGCCAAGAATTTAAAAGAGGTGAAATATTTTCATAAGATTAGTGTTAGTTTTTTGCACCAATTCTGTAACTTATACTGTTCTAGTTAGGATCATTTATAGCAGAGGAGAGCTTGATAAGGAAGTTTAGATCTTAGATGGTCTATTGTAGAATGGATTTTTTTCTCAAGGTAGCCAATTGTGTATCGTTTAGTTACCACTTATAGTTTTGTTTGTTCATATATTTGTTGAAATAGGAAAACAAAAAAAGAAGAGAAGATTTTTGGGCAGTTAATTAAGTAGAGAATTTAGGATCCTTCAATGTTCAAGGCATTTATCCTTGTTCAGTGCAAGAAAGGTACGGGTAAGGCAAGTTTTGCACTCCTTATGATAATGTTCTGGAGGAATACTGGAATTGTTTCCTGGATAGTGATAGCTACCCTTAGGCAAATCTTCTTATTGAATGAAAATTGGCAAGTATGCAAGGAACACTCTGTATAGCATGTTGGAACGTGGACATGTGCCCATGGACCCTATTTCCCAGATCTTGATCGATGCTCCTTTTAGTAATGGAAGAGCTTAAAATGCAAGTAGGGTTATCAAAACTATGAGAAGGATGTGAGACAATACATTGATGATTACAACAAGGTTCTAAATGCACTTTTTTCTAGGGCCTTGCTGATTAAGATTTTGATCACCTTTAATTATTATATGAAAAGGGTTATCTACCCAGCATGTATAAATGCCACAAAGAAATTATTCTAAGGCCCAGAGAGTGTTTTATTTCATTTTGCAAAAGGTATTTTATTTAAATACTACAAATTATAATATTGTCATGAATGGTATTTTTGAAATTGGTAAAACAATTGAGGTTCTTTGCCTCCTTGATCTGGGGTGCTACTAAAATTTGGTTATCAGCCACGAGAAGGAACAAAAATTAAAAGAGGCTAACTAAATTCAAGGATATTAAAGAGAATTGATTGTGAAGACGCAAAAGGTGATGCAATAACTTTGCTGGGAGTTATAACTTTATGAGTGCCTACTATGATTTGTTTTTCATAGAGAGTTAATGGATGACTCAAGATAGTGGCTATTGAATTGAGTTGGTATTGACCAAAACCAATTCAAATTGGCTGGTTTGATTTTTTCAATCGGTTGTATAACACTCTTTGCACCACCAAGTGATCGAGTTTTCCATGGGTTGATCAACATCACTATGAATCAATTTAATGACATGAATTGCTCTCACTCTGTTGTCTTCAAAATTAAGATGATGTTTCTTTCCTGACAAATATTCCTCACAAATACTCATACATTCTTATTTTTATGGCATATTGATCAACACGATGAAAGCAATTAAAATGACCATATCTCTCATGCCAAATCTTATTTTTTGTACCGGAACATGTAAAAAATGCTCCTTGCTTTCTTGAAACTCTTGAAATTTTTACATATAGTTGTGGGGTACACTTCTGGCCGTAATCTTATCATTCTTATGTTTGATAAAATGTTGTTTCTTGTCAAAATAACAATGAACTTCTTATCAACAACCTTGTTGACAAAAATAAAATTTTCCTCTAGACCAGGTTTACCATGATTTTAATTACATGACTAGGTTAGGTCATGATTTTAACTACATGACCTAAAACTCTCATTGGTATGTATTTTATTATCACCTAGTCTCACTTTATTTTAGCATTCATCAAGCTTTGAAAAAACACCTTTTCCTTGATGTTTTATTTTTTAGGTCTGAAAATGAGATACCAAACACATCTAGTGGTGGCACTTATTTGTGTGCAACGATGAGAAGATAGTCTATTTCACAGTGCAGACACACTAATTGTTTCTACTTATTTTTATGGAAGCGTGGGAAGATAGTATATTTTAGTGTCATTCTTGTTTACAATTTGACTACATTTTGCAGAGTTTCTTCTATGCCTATCATCGCTACCTTTACTTCTACCTCTAGCTCTATTCCTCTATGCTTAATGTATTTATTTAGAAAATACTATTTTTATATGTGATTATTCTTTTAGTAATAGTTACAATATTTAGGCCTTTTGGTTTGAGAACAACCTTCAGAATCTTGTGCATTACTCTTAAATATCTATGTCTAGTTATTGTACTACCCATACCTCTTGCCTTGCAATGAATTTTTTCTTCTCCTGTGACCCCTCTATTATGTCCTTCACCTTTAACCTTATTCAACATGTGTTCTTCTTGTAGGGGAAATCATATGGCTCTTCAAATGATAGTACAACAATTCTGTAAGGGGTACATAAGAAGGTTGAAAATTTTGATACATGCGTGGAAGACTTTAATAAAATTGTTACACATTCCTTATCTTCCATGAAATTTTTGATGAATTATTTATCTTCAATTATTATTGTAATAAATTCTTTATCTTTAATAGTTTTATTAATTTGAAAAAATTCATGTCGAAGTTTTTTTTATCTTTTGAACATGTTGTGGCACTAATTGTTTGAGACATTTTTAAATTTAATGACTTTTTTCTTGGCGAAAAAAAATTTCATTTGGTGTTTCATACATACTTCTTAATTCACATTATCATTCAACACCTTATTTTATGTTTCTGATATGTGGAAATGTATTATCGTCAACCACAATTTTGAGCTTCTAGACACTTGTAATTCTTGTAATATTTTTTCATTGGATTTGGTTTCAGTGATTCTGCCATGATAATCTCCTAGAGGTCACTATAAGACATAGTACTCTCCATCTTGTGTTTCTAAGCCGGGTAATTCTTTCCCTTTAATTTGTGAGAGTTCTTATTTCATGAAGCATTGAATGCTTGTCATGTCTACTTATATCTCTATGTATAGTATTCTAAAACTCCAAACTATAGTGTATTAGTTTGATCTCAATAAATGCCTTTAGTATCTGTGCTTTTCCTATTGAGAGTGCATTATGTTTTATAAAATTATATATTACAGAGAAATGTAACACATAAAATATGGGGAAAACACAATCACACAAAACACATAAAACCAGAGAGACACATATATACGTGGTTTACCCAGTTTGGGCTACATCCACCCCGAATATCCAGTCCTTCCTTTCTATTATCCAGAAAAATGAAGAGACACAACCTACAGTAGATCCGATGTAATATCCTATGTTCCCTCTCATAGTCTCCCTATATGTTTCTCTCTCTCGTAATACACATATAATACACAGCCTCAATACAATACCCTCATACAAGCGAGGGGTTTCCTTCTAGGGAAAAAAACCCAAACTAAACATAACTTCTACCGTCAGATCATCCGCCTGATGAACAGCTCAGATTGACTAGAAATTACTATACTTTTACTGGGAAATTTTACATCTTTTTTTAGCTTCAAGGACACTGCCCTCGATACCCCCCTCCAAGGGAGGGCTCCATTAAGTCACAACCACCCCTCCTGGATCCCCCAAGCAGCATTTAGTTATGGTCGGCGTTGCTTCCCCATTAAGGTACGGGGTCCAATGCTGTGATACAAAATAAACAAAATAATCAGGCTCCACACCTGACATTAGCATCAATTATGTGTTGAGATTGATCATTATATTCTATAGGGGGATGGGATTTTTTGACTTCTATAATATGTCCTTATAGGGTCCCTTTATGATTTCAAGATAGATCACCTCTTTCTATCCTACCTCAAGAATGAAGGGTATTACGTGGTTGTTACATAACTATAGTCACAAACTTGCTAGTAGTAGATCTAGGAGGCAGGGCTCCCATGTATGAGAGGCCATGAGAATTCCTTTGGCTTTGGAGAAAACTACCATTTACCCTTTTGAAGTAAAATCTTGTGGACCATTGAACATCACTTGTTTTCTCTCTTCATTGAAAGGTTCATCAACCATGGGTGTTATGAGAGTCATAGTGAAAAATTCTTGATGCTCTACTAGGATAGCATAGTGGGGCCCTATTTTTATTATGTCTAGCAATTAGTCATTTATTTCATTTGATATTTCACCCTAGCATATGGTATTACACTTATATTGTTTAGTTTTTTTCTTCGTTGAAATGGACCCAATAGAGAAATAAAAATATTTTCATTGGATAGATTTTCTCCAAGGAAAACTTTATTGACTGCCCCCTGTTCCTTGAAATATATGGATGGAGTTCGGCTCAAACACCACCCACAATTGTTTTTGGTAACCCAACTATATTCAGCAAGACTCAAACATCAACCATCTTATAATTGGAGACATCAAGATGAACTTTGCCTTGAAACTATTAGTTAAAACCAATTGGGCTAAACTGTTGGGCACCTTCATTGGATAGTTATATTTTCAAGTGGAAATTTAATGAAAAAATTGTGTTAATACAATTTCCATACATATTGAAAAGTTAGCTTGCTATGAAATTTCCACTTTTTACCTTGTATATTTTAAGCTTATGTTGTATTTATGCTTGTAGATATGGAGAACCTTACCACAAGGATGTGCTCAAGGCTTGTTAAAAAGGATGGGTATATTGCAATTTAACATAAGCCTTTGAATAACAGTTGTTATGTTAACCGAGTTGTGGGAGTTGAGCCTCTATTATGTGATATACGCGACAACCTAGATTATGTTTGGTAAGCTACAAATAATTTAGTAATAATTGGTAGTAAATAAGTGAGTAAACATGGCATTAAATAGTGTTGGTAGATTTATGTTATCTAATAAATTATGGGGCTTCTCTAAACTTTAAATGTCAATTCTTTAAGCTAAAGAGATTGACCTTCAACTAGATCAAACAATGGTATTGCCATTTCACTTTATTTTTTTTGGTCACTAATGTTGAGGTGACATTCAAAAACTTATAACTATGTTTAATTTCACACTAATACAAACATATAAAATCTTTTAATATCCTAAAAATAGTTAATTTGTCTTATTATACCACTTCTACTTGCAATGGCGAAGGATTGTAAACAAGTTACGGGTTCTTCATGAAATAATATGTAAATTTTTAAACTACAAAAGATCCTTTCATGTTGTCCATGGATATTGTGGTCTAATTTGAAATAATTTGCTTGATGGATTATCCAGGCATCATTTTAGTTTAATTATTTATTTTCCTATCCTTAGGGTTTTCACTTATTCTTAATTTTCCTCATTTTGTTTACAATTGTTGCATTTTTAATATTAGCATCATGGCGCTTGGAGTTAACCTAGTGACAGAAACATCTGGTGGGAAGGTTTCACATCTTTTTCAGCACCTGGTGTTGACATATTTGTCAGCATTTCAAGACTACACACCATTTAGATAAAGAGGCTACCCGAATTGGCATATGTGAATTTTTCCTTTTCATTCTCCCTGAGACCCATCGATGATAAGTGCCTCATCTACTGAAGACCTCAATAATATATTTACTGATGTTAATTCCCAAGCAATCCACAATGGTGATACAATAATCATAATTTGCGCAGTGCATTCCATTCAATTCACCACCAAGTCATCCTATTTCCAAAAATCACACCCCATAAAAAATATTGCTAATACAACAGCTGGTGCTGAAGTCGAAAGGAGATTCATTGTAGTCGATTTCTTTGAATTATTGTCACAATTTTTTTGTTCAGCAATGTCTTCATTACCCAAATTTTATTCTTCTTCATTGGAACATGTTAGTGTAGTATATAATTGGCTCTGATCAACCCTTGCATCAAAGTAATACTTACAAAAAAAATCCATAAGAAGAAATCTAACGACAAAAGGACGCCACATTGCCACCAAAAGAAACAAAGAGCCATCTCTATGTTGGGCCGATGGAATGTCATGCCAGAATATTGAAAGTATGGCTCTGCTTAAACCCAAGAATACATTCATCAATCCCAACACAATTCTAATGTTGGAATGGAATTTTTTGACCAATTTAATAAATTTGGATCTCGAAGATTTGTATTTCAGTAGACTACGTACATATAATATTTTTTGGCCTTTTAATAAATTTTTGAAGTAAAATAAATCAGATCATGTATAAAAAAGTTTAACATTCAATAATGGTTTTGAGTCTAATGTTTCTATTGGAAATTTTGTGGTAAGTACATATAGTCTGGGAATCTAGATGCTACACATGAGTTGTTTGAAAAAATGACTGTAAGAGATTGTTTGTGTATATGCCTAGATAGGATTTTGTTTTGAGGTCATCATACATTTTCACTAAATGTAGTAGATAGATGTGAAGTCAAAGCATATAACATTTCTTTTTGTTATTACTGCATGTAGTCATGAAATCCTAGTGGACAAGAGTTGAAAATTGTCTGATTTCATGATCCAAAAATACAGTGTTATGTCTTTGTTAGACCAAACTTCTTGCATGGTCGATTTGTTCAGTTCTGATGGGTGGTGTAGGAAAACATGTGCATGTTGTCATCATTAGTGAGGTATTTTAGTCAAATATCTCCACTGGAAATTCTTGTGTTACTATTTATTCAAAGCATAAGAGAATAGATCATATATGCCATGGAAAAACAAGATGTAGTTTCATGGACTTCCATGATTGCAACGTGTGCTGAAAATGGAGTAAGTGAGGATTTTTTATAGTTACTCTGAGATTTATTCGAAGGTATTCTGATATTATTAAGAAACATATTATGGAAGAAGAGAAACAGAAATGATATAACAGTCACTACAAGGCAGCTAGAGGGTGATATTGATATGCTTTCGAAAGAAAAGAAAAAATTGTCACTCTAACAGTCACTCTAAGGTAGCTAGAGGGTGATATTGATATGCTTAAGAAAGAGAATAAATTTTTGAATCTATCTACATTAACAGAGAAGAATTAGCAAGTAATGAAACATGTACTCAAAGATAATTATCTACTGACGAAATACATTGTCAACTACACAATTTGAAGCAACATGCTTTTGAGAATTCAATAGCACTGGAGTAATAGCTAGAGACAGTACAGAGGGAATTTTATTAGCAGAGATATTTGTTAATGGAAGAGAGAAGTTCCTGTCTTTTCACATTGCTTCATGCTGCAAAAAGTTTAGAGGAATCCATCGAACAAGTTTCTTCTTATTTCCATTCTGAATCATATTTCCTAACTATTAATTGCTTCCTTGTTACTCTTGTCAATGTTACCATATAAAAAATTTAAGAACTTGAGGAGCTTGGAAATAAAACTTGAATTCTGTTGTGAAAATACAGAGATACAAAATCTATTTGAAGAACTCACTTAGAAATTGGAACTCATCCAACAAGAAATAGAATCACCTGTTAGAGTACTTTATGAGACTCTCCATAGACTTGGAAATTTGATTGGACTAAAAGATAGGATGGATGAAAAAAATGAAAAGGTGATTCATTATTTACACATTTATACCAAGGAAAATGAAGGAGATGGACAAAGTGCATAGTATGTATTATTTTTTTATATCATTTGTAATGAATTAGATCAACTAGTTGAACAATTGTAGAGAAAAACTGAAGAAAGATCACACTTTGAGACTATAGTGGATGAGATTAAGTTTGATTGTTTTACAAGGAATAAATGTATTTAAGATCTTAGTGCCAAGTGTGTAGATCTCTTTAAAAAATTAATTGAAAATGAGACATAATTTGAAGGGAAACATGCTAGTTGGGAATTATCTCTCTCGAGAAGAAAATTTTTTCGTGAGACTTGGTCGCTATTCCAAGGGAACCCCTAGAATAGAAGGAACTAATGAAATACACTCCGTAGATGTAATATCAATCAAATATTAATTTGGATGCCATGTCATATAAGTATGTTACTCCTATTAAAGAAGTTCGCCCACTCGGAGATTTCACAAGTATTTTTCTTATTGTGCTTTAATGTTGTTTTCTATGTCCAATAATGTGTTTAAATTCAATGATATTGTGCACATTTATATTTATGTTTGTTTTTTATTATAATTTATGTAGCTAATTTCACGTTGTAATGATTTCATAGCCGTATCATATGGAGGGCATAATATATTATTGGTATCAAAGTTGAGAATTAATGGAAGAGAAATGGGAAAATGTTTCTAGTGAGCACACATTTGATCTGGTACATCACAGTTTATCTTAAAAAACATCTAATTTTGGAATTATAGGAAGGCCATGCCATGTTGACCCTGATTTATATCCATGGGAATTATATCCATCCAAGCAACCCTTCATCAATCCCAACACGATTCCTCTGTTGGTAGGGAAATTGTTGACAGAAGTCAAAATAGATGTTGTATTGTAATATGTTTGATTGTTTCTTGCAAAGAAAATGACTAAAAATTTTTCCCAAAGGTTAGGCATGGGAAATATGTGTGTGAGGAACAACCATATAATCATGTATCTGATCACATTATACAGACATCCGACCAGTAGAACAATCCATGGAGGAAATTTATCATACATAATTCCAGAAATAATGCCCAAACATTATCCTATGTATTTTAATAGAAATATGGTGTCTACCTATTCTTGATTATATCCAAAACAGGTTTTGATTGTGTGAGAATAGATTTGAAACTGTATGATGCGCCTACACAACATTTGATCCAAATACCGACATGACTCGAAATAGATGTTGAAACTGTTGTATGTTTATGATATTGCAATCACATTTTCTTTTTGATATATGTTACCACCATGTTTTGTCATACCTTGTGATTTAATTAGACATTTATTGAAGCTTTGTTTACCCACAATCAAATTAATGTTTCCACCTAGAACTGAACTATTACAAAATCTTTCTATGAAAAGTTAATTCACTATTACCATATTATTTAGTATGTTACTTCTGTAGCCATGATTTTGCAAATCTATAGTAAGGAATACAAGTGAAAAATTGCTAAAATGCATTAAGGAGTTGCATTGTTTAGAAAAATGAAACATAACTAGTTTTTCTTTTATTGTTGCAAAATTTTGATTTCATCTCACAGATTCAATTTTATAGATTATAATAGCAGGTCATAAGTTGAGTACTATATGTTGTGGTGTCCAAATGGTTTAAAATAATTCAAAAACCCTTTGAGGAAGGTGATGAGCATGGCTTGAAATAATTTCAAACAAACTTGAGGGCTTTGAAATTGGGAAGGACAAAAGACAATACTGCAAAGAGGGAAGGTATGAATGTAGAATTGGGCTTTCATCACACCTTTGATGTCCAATACCTTAGAGTTATTTCTAATATTTGTTAATTAATATTCAGAACGAATCTTCTTCTTCTTCCTACTGATGTACAAGTGATTGAGTCTGAATTTACTAAAGCTGAAAATAAATTTTATACAACTTTGTATAGAAGATCTAAGGCAACGACTTCTCTGATCCATGGGAAGGAAATACAATGATAGTTTTGATTCATTTTTTTATTGTGATTTTGGTATGACTTAAAAAATTTATGTTATTTACTCAGTTTACAGGTCCAGTATGATCACCTTGTTGAGCAAGGCAAATTTCCTCACAATTATGCGTCTATTATGGAAATTTTTTTGTTGTTGTCCCAATTGTGAATGTCCTTTTCTTGTCATGATGTAAGTTCTACTTTATAATTTCCTTTGTAAAATGACTTTTATTATCCTTTTTAAAATGAATTTTATTTAAAAACAATATTTTGAGCCCTAAAGATCAATATTTTTTTAATTGTCTTATGAGCAGTTATATGTTATAATTTGTTCTAATTGCTAAGTTATCAACAGCTAGGGTGATACACAACAATGTTCTAATTCAAATAAGATGGCATGGAATATTTTATAATTGCTACTTTATCAACCACTGGGGTGATACACAACATTCGTATGATATTTATAAGTGGGCAAGGATTTTTATTCTAGGAAGCCAAATGTGTGTTAATGGAGATTCTATTTTTGTACCTTCAAAAGCTTACATTGAATAAGTTGTCAAAGAAATTAGTAAAGGTGAAAGATGAGAGTCCCCAATTTGTCATGAATCAGTTGATGAAGTAGTCATGGCTCATTCTGCACATCGTATGTGTCATCAATGCCTACTAGCAAGTCAGTGTAGCTCTTTGGGTGGTGGTTGTATTGCTTGTGCTAATTCTAGTTAATTTTCTTTGTATGACTAGATTAATTTATTTGTAGATTACTGCTTATTATTATATTTTTGTGCATGTCAACCTACAAGGGTGTCACAGTGAGCTAACTCCATTTAGTTATTTTTCTATTAAGTAAAAAATAGGGGCTTGCATTATTATATATTTTACAAGGATTATGCCATTATGTGTCGACATTTTTTTAAAAACCAATGCCTATATATTAAATTTCAAAGATTGCCATAAATCTTCACATAATTCTTTATAGGGTGCTAGCTCAATGGAAGAGCATCTTCCATGCAGGAGGTTGGTGGTTCAATTCCACTGCACCCTAACATGAATTATTCAATGATATTATAGTTTTATTTAATTAAATATTTTTATATTGATTTATTTTAATGGTGAGATATTTTTCTAGATTCATTGTTTTATATTGTCTCTAGAGAGACAATATATAGGATTAAAGACATTGTCTCCTTAAAGCCAATATGCCTTTAATTCCAACTATTTTCTTTGGAGAGGCAAAAATGAAATTTTCTCATAAGAGAATAATTTTTGTGTTTTATATTCTTTATAGAGAATTTTTTATGACAATAATTGGAGACACTAGTTTAAAGATGATATTTAAGACAATAAAAATGTTTATTTTTGTCTCAAGTTAAGATAATTTACCCAAAACTTATCTGAAAACCCCCCTTTGTGTTGTAGTGCAACTATTGTCTCTAGAGAGCCAAAAATTCTTGTGTTATATACTGTCTTTATAGAGATAATATTTTAAGACAATTTATTTTGATACACCTGCGTAAAGACAATATTTAAGACAATACACAAGTTTTTTTTTTGTCTCAAATAAAGGAAATTTACCCAAAAAAACGTCTTAAATATTGTCTTAAAAACCCCCTTTGGGTTGAGGTGCGTCCTTTTTGGAATTAATGTATGGACCATACATGCTACCAAATTTTCATTAAATTCTCATTTAACTTTAATTATTTACTTTTTTGAAAAATGGGGAATCTGTACTCCTGTCAACAACTTCATTAAAGCTAACTCCTTCACCCTGCAAACTAAATCCACAACTTGCAAAATGTCTACTTGAGGTATGGTTAATGAAAATAAATTTATCGCGGTGATTGAGATTAATTTTCAACAACCCCCCTTAATCATAATTCCCTACATTTACAATTCCCAAACAATCTGTGAGATAAACAAAATTTCCACGTGAAAATGGATTTTTAAAGATGTCTGGCCTATAATGATGCAACAAAATATCACCATTGTTAACCAATTCCCTGATAAAATGATATTTAGTGTCAATGTGCTTGGTCTTCTTACGAAAAATAAAATTATTTAATAGTTTAATTGTGGAACTATTGTCACAGAAAGTAGTATTTTTTCCATCTTTTTCATTGCATAAACCCCTCAAATTTTTTCTCATCCAAACCTCTTAACCCATTGCTACTATTTCAGCGACATATTCAGATTCTGATTTTGAGAATGACACTATCAACTTCTTCTTGGAGGCCCATGAAATGGCTCTCGAACTAAAAAGAAAAACATATCTTGACGTGCTCTTTCTATGATCAACACTTCCTGCCCAGTCACTGTCCATCTAACCAAGCAGTCTAAAATCATTTGTATCAGTGTAAAAAATATCATGCTCCTTTGTCCCATTCACACACTTTAAAATCCTTTTGGATACTTTCCAATCTCTCTCCTTGGCTGTCTCCATGAACCTTGACACCAAATTCATTGGATACATTATATCAGGCCTAGTTTCAGTGAAATACATTAAGCTTTCCACCGTACCTTTGTATAGTGTCTTACTGACTTTGTTGGTGCAATACTCTTTACTCAAATTCAACCCCATGATATTAGGAGTCATTGCGGGATTGATGTTTTTTGATATTAAACCTCTATAAAATTTATCCTACATACTTTACTTGGCAAATAAAAATGAAATTTTTTTTTCTTCACTCCTATGCCTAGAGAATACCTTAACAACCCCAAGTTAGCCATTTAAAACTCACTTTTCATGATTTCTTTTGAAATCAACAACTAGCAAACCATTGCTGCCTGGAGAAATCAGATCATCTACATATAAAACAACAATAAGAAGCTTACCATAACACTCTTTTATGTAGAGAGTAGGTTGACCGACACATTTGTCGAACACATTATCCATGAATTAAGCGTTTATTCTTCTATATCGTGTATGTGGTGCTCGCTTTAGCCCATAAAGAGCTTTCCTCAACCTATCCAACTTGTTTTCTTGGCCTTCTACCTCATAACTAAGTGGTTGTGCAACATATAACTCCCCTTTCAGCACTCCATTCAAGAATGATGATTTTATGTCCATTTCATACTCTTTCCATTTATGTTCCGTGACAACTGACAACACTGTATGTACTATCTCCATCCTTGTGACTGGCATAATTGTCTCCACATAATATCTTCCATGTTGCTATGTGTTTCCTTTGAAAACTAGCCTTGAATTCCTTCGAATATTTCCTTCCATGTTGCTCTTGGTCTTATAGACCCACTTCACTCCAATGAATTATTTTCCTTGTGGAAGGTCCACTAACTCCCATGTTTCATTCTTTTCTATTTCTTCTAGTTCTTCATCCATTCTCGCAACCCAAGTTTGTTCTTTGAATGCATCCTCAAAATGGATTGGGTAATCTACATAATAAAACAACGAAAATATGGGATTCAGACGAACACTACTATAAACTTCATTTTTCTCATATATTTCACTTAAATTTCTTAATTTTTGTCTTCTTATGCTTACTGGAGATGAACTTGAAATGTCACTTGGTGTTGCACTTGAAGTAGATGACATTGTCAATATTTTTGATGTGCTTGGATAAGTACTTTCTTGACTTTGCTACACTATCCTATGATTGGTTGACGATGTCACTTTTCACTATGTTGTTGACCTTGACTAGAAGTAGGAGTCACCATGGAGGAATTACTTGCTCTGGTCAATTAGTTTTTGTCTTCATGTAGTATACATGTCTTCACATTGATTTTATTCTCTAAAATTCCATCTCATCCTTCCTCTTCGATGCATTTCACATGTCTCATGATTATGACCTTCTTGGTTGAAGGCTTCTAGAGCTTGAATGCCTTCGATTCATCAATATATCTAACAAATATGAATTTCTCCCCTTGTTGTCAAACTTATTTCTTAACTCATCCAAGACATGTGCATAAGTCACACATCCAAACACTCTCATGTGAGTGACACTATGCTTTCTTCTATTACATGCCTCTTCAGGAACCATATTCTTAACACTTATGGTTGGAGACCTATTAGCGATATATGTTGCACAGGTGACAACTTCATTCGAATAATAATTTGTAAAATTATTTTCCTTCAACATAATCCTTGACATTTCCATAATGGTCGTATTTTCCCTTTTTGGGACACCATTTGGGTAACGTGTAAACCTTGTTGTAAATTTCTTGTGAATTTCATGCTCCCTACAGAAACTGAAGAAGTTATTTTAGATGTATTCACCACCTCTATCATTCCTCAATACTTTGATATAGTGTTCAATTTTCTTCTCAACAAGAGCTTTTTACTAGCAGAAGGACTCAAACACTTCACTTTTCTATTTCAGTATCTAGACTCATGTCTTGCATGTATAATCATCTATACAAGTCAAAAAATAATAGTTGCCACCAAATGATGGTGCTTGCATTAGTCCACATAAATCTAAATGGAAAATATCGAAATATGATTTTTCCCTTATTTAATTTCCTACAGGAAATGGTTCTCTATGGTTTTTTACCAAGATTCATCGTTTACATAGGTTCTCTAGTTTTACTATGAGTGGCAATCACTTAACCATTTCTTTCCTATGCATTAAATTCACACCTCCAAAATTGAGATGACCAAATCTCAAATGACATAACCAGTTTTCATCTTTAACTTCTACTTTAAATTTTACTTTCATGATAGGTACTACATTTCTTTCATTCTCTTGTGAATTCATTGATAGTTGTGCTTAACCACCTTCTTCCTTCAGATTTAGTTTTAACTTGAGAGGAAACATTCTATCTTTCATCTTCTGAACTTTTGCAATTAAATGTATTCTTAGAGACTTATCTAAGATTGTTCACTCATGATGTTTTAAAAAGACATTGTAGCCCTCTTGCATGAGTTGTCCAATGCTTATGAGGTTATTCTTGAAACCAAGGAAAATGTAAACATTTGAAATGTACTTCTTCTCCCCCTTGTTTGTTAGAATGTCAACTCTTCCTTTGCATGTAAAAAAGAATTTTCTATCAATCCCTAATGTCACTTCATATTTCATGCTTTCATCTCGATTTGAAAACATTTCTATGTTCAATGTCATCTGGTTGTTGCACCCTGAATCTAGAAATCATACATTTCCTTGTTTTTCTTATGCTACATTACAAGCTAAATACTTGTTATCATAGTTTTGATTTTCCTTTATGAAATTTTCACTTAGCTTGTTAGTTATGTCATGTTTCTTCTTTGTACATTCATTTTCATAGTGACCATACTTCTTACAATAATGACATTGAACTGGGATTTCTAATACCTCTCACCTTGTGCTTGATTTTTTCTTGAGCCTTGAGTTGGATTTTGATTGTTTCCCCTTTGAATTGAGCTTGAAGGGCTTCCTTTTCCACCTCTGTGTGGTCTTCTTTGTCTTCCTCTAGCATTTTATCTTCCTCTATCTCTACCTTGACCAAATGAAACTACTGTCTTAAAAGCATGCTCCAATGAGGATTTTTTCCGTCCATTTAGTCATTTTTCATGAGAGATCAATGATGCATGAAGCTCATCCACTAAAAATTGTAAGATATCCTTTGTCTCTTCTATGGCCACCACAACGGAATCAAATCTTGTTGGAAGGATTCTCAAAACATTCTCAACTATTCTTCTTTCCTCACGTGGTGTGAGACCTGATTTGAGTAATCAATCCAATTACATGTGTACAAAATGAGTCTAAATTCTCATAATATTTCATACACATTGTCTTAAAATCTCTTCTCCGCATTTGTAGTTTTGTTGTCTTCACCTTTTCCATGCTTTGGTACGTTGTTTGGAGGGTATACCATGCTTGCTTGGACTTTGATGCTACTATAGTCATTGGGAAGATACTTCCTTGAACTACTTGAAAAATATAGAAGAGGGTGTTACCCTGATTTTCCTTTTGCAGCCTGGGGTCCAATTTAGGTGCTTTGGTTTCAACTGCCCATTGCAATATGCCTGCCCCAAAGTTCCGATTGCGATTGCAATTTCCCTTATTCCACCATCGCATCACATATTTTAATTGTTTCATATATATATATATATATATATATATATATATATATCTGCCCCGCTCCGATTGCGATTGCGATTGTAATATGGCTCCCGCCTCCGCTCTCCTCTGATCCCGATTACGATTTCATTACTCCACTGTATATTGTATTCCCCCTCCCATCCCTTCCGATTCTGATTGCGATGCGGGTCTCGCCTCTTTTCCTGCACTCTTATCCATGTAAAAATTAATATTTCCCTTCACTCAGGTGTAATTTAGTGTTTTATTGAAAGAGTCAGTTCTCTCCAAAAAGATAGTGGAAAGAAAAGTGACAGTCAAATGGCCGAGAGCTTATTTAAAACAAAGATTGTTACAGTAGCAGAAAAATAGGAAATATTTGCATCAGATTACCTATTTTCTTTCATACAGCCTAACAACAAAATCTCCATGTGGTCAAATGCAATAATGTCCCTTATTTTCAGGGGCAGATTGTTGTATTTCTTTCTATGATTGTATTTCAGTTCTTCAGCTATTAAAACAACTCCCTTTTCTTATGGATCTATGTTTCCACATTTCAGCCTATTTAATGTAATTGTAAATCATTTGTAAAGTAGTCTGAGAGTCTGAGCCTGAAATTAGGGGAATACTGTGGAATAACATCTCTGCACTACATTGTACAGTTTCACAGGGATTAATAAGAGATGCGGCTCTGATTTGTGGGATCCATGTGGTATGAGAGTTAGAATTTGTTTCATTTGTGAATTTTTATGTATTCCATTCATCCATAAACATTTCCTTTTGAATGCTTTCAAGATAGAAAGGTAGAATCCATTTTATATGCTTTGTCTTGGGGAATCATTCATACTCTCTGTGTTTTATTCTATTTGAAAAGGATCCATTTATTGTGCCCTTTTCAGCTACACACCAGTCTTTCCATCCCATCCTCATTAAATTTTAATTGCTAAGTTTCCTGCCTATCTTGCCCCATGAAATACTATGTGTCCTGATTTAATTCCCGGTTTCAAACTGTCCCTTTATATCCCACACATCCCTGAAATTCATTCATTCATTCATTTTATAAAACCTTTTTCCCATTATTTTACCTAGCCTAATATCATATTTCTATTGCACTTTATTTAAATATTCTTTTACGGAGAGAGCCCTCTCCTACCCTTGCAGGGCTAGCTACAAGGCTGAGCGTGGTTTAGTTGTTACCCTAATTTTCATTTTGCAGCCTGGGGTCCAATTCAGGTGCTAATAGAGGGATTTTGAGTCCTTCCTGTTATCCCTCAGCAAATCCTTCTCTTGTTGGAAGTATTTTCAAAACATTCTCAACTATTCTCCTTTCATCACGTGTGTCATTGTGAGACCTGATTTGAATAATCAATCCAGTTACATGTGTACAAAATCTGTCTAAATTCTCATAATATTTCATACACATTGTCTTAAAATATCTTCGCAGCATTTGTAGTTTCTCTGTCTTCACCTTTGCCATGCCTTGGTACATTGTTTGGAGGGTATACCATGCCTTCTTGGACTTTGATGCTACTGCAATCATTGGGAAGATACTTTCATGAACTACTTGAAAAATATAGAAGAGGGATTTTGAGTCCTTCATGTTATCCCTCAGCAAATCCTTTTATGCTTGTGTCAAAGCACTATATGTTGTTGTATTTTTGGGTTCTTGGAAACCATTCTCCACCAAATTCCAAAAGTCTTGTGAAGAAAGCAGAGTCTTCATCGTTATAGCCCAATAGTGATAATTGTTTCGATTAAACTGAGCTATTTGAGGATTATACAAGAATGTTATTAATGCTTCCATTTCTGACTATTTAAAAAAAAAAACTTTCTGGTTGCTTGTAAATAAGCTCCAAAAATAATTCCATCTCCACAAACTTCTAAACTTCCAACAAAAGCTCTTCAGTAACAAAATTTTACACCCTCTCTGATACCATGTGAAAATATAAAAGGAGGATTGTTCCTCAACACAGAGAGTCACCAAGTCACAGAGAGATAGAGAGATCTTACTGAAGACAACATAGTAGATGGGATTAAACCATGCAAGTGACTTCCATAAAAAAACAAATATATGTACCCACCACAAATTGCTCCATAGTTTTCTTGTGAGACATACATCCACCACAATGCTCAAAACATATATTCTCAACATATTAATTTACGTTGAGTTAAAACATCAAAATAAAAGGATGGATGATTGTACAAAAGTATTTTTCTATGGTGAGAAGTACATATGTGAGTTGTGAAATTAATGTATCCACCATACATTCCAGCAACCTTGCATTAAATTTTCATATGATTTTAATTATTTAAAAGGGATATTTGTACTCTTTTTCATAACGTAATTTAAGCTACGCCCTTAAATATGAAAACTAAAGTCATATACTAGCCAAGTCTCCACTTCCTCCATATGTGGATCAAATACTATGCCAATATCCTATGGCTCCGTACTCCTTTTCATGCTTGTCCACACAGCAACCTTCAAGCTGCTCCAATAGTGCTTAGAAAGAATCTAAAGAGTAAATTCCAAGATCCAGCTTCTTCCAACCGTTTCCACCGGCGTCGTTCATCAGTGGAGCTCAGAGAATCCTCAGTTTCCCAATGAAGAAATTTTTAATCTGTAAAAATACATGGTGAATATTCCAATATAATAAAACCTCAATGTATCCTTAACACACAATTCTATGATCTGTTAAAATATATAACTACTTCCACATGCAGAAGTTAGACAAATATTTAAGTGGAATTATTTGAGTTGAGTTACAGTTAGATTTGGTGAATGAGTTAGACAGTGATTTAAGCGAGTTGATTAAGTTTAGTTATGTGTGAGAGTGTGTGCATGTCAATTAGATTAAATACCCTTCACGGGTTCATTATTTTAAGAGAGTTTTATGATTGAGAGTTTTAGATTAATTGAAGAGCCGCAACTCATTGTTCTTGTGTGAAATATTTGTGTTATTCTATGATTGAATCCTCTGCCTTTCCAACAGATTGGTATCGGAGCCAGGTTACAGAGAACGGAAGAAAAATGGATTAGCAATCATCCGTGTGTGAGAAGGAATTTTTTTTTTCCACATTTTTTACACTATAATGCAGTTGTTAGTTATAGACAGAGTGTTATAATGTTGGTTCCCACTGTAGAGAACTGCATTAAAAATGAAAAAATTAACACGATTCTGAAACACACGAGCATCTAGAAGTTCCAGGTGTGTTAAGGCACTAACGAAGCACCATAGATTGGGAAGTGCATTAGCACGCGGTGGTATTGAAGCTTGGACGTGTTATTCGACCAAAAAAAAAGGTCAAAGAAGTAATCTTCATTTAAAGCCATATCCAAAGGCTTTTATGACTTCGTTCGAATATTCTTAAGTGAGTATTACGTAGGAAATTTTAAAGAAAGGTTATAAAGTTTTTCATAAAGTTTTTGTTTAAAACAAAAAAAAAAGGAGTCTCTCATAAACGCATGTGAGAAGGTATTTTCTAAAAAGGAGGTTTTTAAAAGGGGCTCTTCATAAGGAGATTATAGAAAGGCTTTAAAAGGTGGAGCTTTTATAAAAAACAATTTTTTAAAAGGATTTTTTTATATAAAGATTTTTTAATAAACAAATTTTTATATAAATAATAAAAAACAATAAAACCTAGGGTTTTATTATAAGTATTTTTTTTTGAGCTTTGCAAAGCATATCAATCTTTTTTTAAGTTTTTAGCAGTGAATTTTTGGTTGAGGCAAGATGGCCACATCAAGTTTTCAGCCACAACTTCCATCTTTAAATGGGAAAGATTACGATATGTGGGCTATTAAAATGGAGACTATGCTAAAAGCGCATTATGCCTGGGATCATGTCAAGTATGGGTTTGCAGAACCTCAAGATGATGCAGAAGAACAAGCCCTCACTAATGCAGAGAGGGAACAGCGGAAGAAAGATAAGTGAAAGAATGCACAAGCATTGCTTCTAATCCAGCAGGGAGTAGATCGAGCCGTGTTCCAGAATATCATGATAACCTCGTCAGCAAAGGAGGCATGGGACACCTTGGCGACCAGCTATCAAGGTATGGACAAAGTTAATATTGTTAAATTGCAGAATACTAGGAGAGATTTCGAAATTCTACAGATGAAGGAGATAGAGGACATTGATTCCTTCATGAATAGGGTCATGTCTGTCATCAATTAGTTAAAAATCAATGGTGAAGATATTAAGGATCGAACAGTGATCGAGAAGGTTCTTCGATCTTTGTCTACCAAGTTTGATTTTGTGGTAGCAACCATAGAAGAAGCGAAGGATTTGGAAAAACTAACGGTTGATGAATTGACGAGATCTATTCTATCGCATGTGGCAAGGATAGATAGAAATAAGGATTGCACATTAGAGACTTCCTTTAAAAGTCAAGTTTATATTTCAAGAGGTCGAGGCAAAGTACGAGGCAGAAACTATGGCAGTCACAGAGATGGCCGAGACGATCATGAGCATCAAAGTGGAAGCAGTAGCAGTAGAAGCTTTCATAACAATCAAAGGTCTGAAAAATCAATGGTAAAGTGTTATTACTGCAATAGATTTTGTCATTATGCTCGTGATTGTAGGAAGAAGATTGCAGATCAAGGCAATCAGAGAGCTAATGTTAGTACAAAAAATACTGACTCTATGTTTCTAGCATGCAACACCATGCATGCACCGTCTGATAAGGTCTGGCTATTAGACAGTGGTTGCAGTAACCACATGACAGACCACAAGAATTTGGTTGCTAATTTGGATGTCTCAGTGAAGACAAAGGTAAATTTGGGGACTGACAGGAACGTGGCTGTAGATGGCAAAGGAGTGGTCAACATTGTGACCAAGCAGGGGGAGCCAAAGACCATATCAGAGGAATTTTTCCGGTTTAATATTGTTGTAGCAGAAACAGATGGTCAGAGGTTTACCTCCCATCAAAGAACCTGCTAGCACTTACGCGTTTTGCATCTTGGGAAAGCAACACCATGACAGTTTTCCGAAAGGAGTTTCTTACAGAGCAAAGAAACCACTTGAATTGTTTCATACCGACTTGTGTGGACCTATGAGGACACAGTCGATTGGTGGAAGTTGTAACTTCCTCACCTTTATTGATGATTATAGTAGGAAGACTTGGGTTTAATTTTTGAAGCAGAAGTATGAAACTTTTGAAAAGTTAAAAGAGTTCAAAGCTTTGGTGGAGAACCAAAGTGATCAACAGATCAAGGTATTGAGATTGGATCGTGGTAGAAAATACGATTCGAAGGCATTACATGAGTACTGCAAACAACATGGAATCAGAAGACATTTTACAACCAGATACACACCACAGCAGAATGTTGTAGCAGAGAGGAGGAACTGAACAATCATGAACATGACAAGGAGCATGTTGAAACCAAGACACCTATCTAATGAGTATTGGCCAGAAGCAGTTGCATGTGTTGTTTATGTGATAAACAGATCTCCTACAAAGAGCATGATGAACAGAGTTCCAGAAGAAGCATGGTCAGGTATGTCTTGTAGTGTATCTCATTTCAGATTTTTTGAATGTGTAGCCTATGCACATGTGCCTAAGAAAATAAGAGGAAAATTAGATTATCAAAGTGGAAAATGTATATTTTCTGGTTATAGTGGGCAGTCAAAAGCTTAAAAATTGTATAACCCTATCACAAATAAGACAATCATTAGCAGAGATGTTGTGTTCAAAGAACAAGAGTCATGGAATGGGACTGTAGACACACTAAGCGATGCTCAAACACCATTGATGGATGATGATCTTGTGGAAAAAGAGGAGCAACAAGAACCAAGAGAGCAGACACCAAATAGAGTCACACCAGCAAGGACTCTGAGATTTTCAGAGCAGCATGGATCTTCAAGAAGATCCACAGACCAAAATTCTCCAAGCAGTGAATCAGGTAATGAATAAAGCAATGGTAATAAAAATATGAGAAGTCTGTAAGATATTTATGATGATTTGGATGTTATTTCAAATTTTGCATTATTGGCATTCCAACCTTCTTCATTTGAAGAAGAAATCAGAGATGGCAATTGGGTGCAAGCCATGGATGAAGAGATGAATTCAATTGAAAAGAATGATCCATGGGATTTGGTTGATTTACTAAATTATAAAAATCTTATTGGTGTGAAGTGGGTATACAAAGACCAAAGTGAATGAGAAAGGTGAGATTGACAGATTTAAAGCAAGACTTGTAGCCAAAGTATTCTCGCAGCCATCGGGAATACACTTTGGAGAAATTTTTTCTCAGGTAGCCATATTGGATACTGTAAGAGAAGTTCTAGTGAAAACAGCTCAGAACAAGTGGAAAGTATATTAGATGGATGTCAAATCAGCCATCTTGAATGGAATTTTAGAAGAAGAAATTTATGTGCAGCAA